>ML791039.1:275146-324286 GCA_009831015.1 Picea engelmannii
TATATATATAATTAATATTCCTTAAATTGCATACAATTATTTAATTAAAATAATTAAAATGGGATCTTCCAAGCAAGGTCAAAATTACAGAACATTACTCACCCCCAAATACCACAAGGATGTCGGAATTAAAAACTCAAGAGGAAAAAATAGACTAGGAATGTAAAAGCATTAGAAAATCACTCGAAAATTCAATACAAAAAACTCACGATGAGTTACTAGAAGAAATAAGGCTCAACAACGAGGCACTCAAAAAAGATCTAACACTTAACCTTAAAGAAACAATTATCGTAGAAGCTGGGTATGAGCTACGACAAGACATAGCCAATCTAAAACAATATCTTAAAGATGATTTTTTCAAGAGCTTGGGATGAACTTAGAACAAGTCTTGGGTAACTTGAAAAGAGAAATAACAAGGATTTGAAGCAAAACCTGACTATTATAACGCAAAATTAGGAAGATTAACATATTGAGCTCTTAAACCTTATAAAAAATCAGAATTACCACCAATCAGAGTCAAGCACATCTAATCTACCTCCACTTTTCCACGATTCAATACCAAACCCCCAACCTACATCACAATACCAACCCTTAATGTTATACCCACCCAAATCCAAAATAGAACTCCCAAAATACAATAGAGGCGATAATCAATGTGTAGACTGGTTTAACAAAACTGAAGAATATTTCCACATATATAACGTGACAACGGACAAAGAGAAGGTCAAATACACATCCATGTACCTCGAAGGCACTGCATACAGTTGGTATCTATGGTGGAAAATAATAATTTAGTCATATAATTGGAATTATTTCAAAAATGATTTTAAAAAAGATTCCTGGGCATCTTAGATTTTTTTTTTCTTTCAAAACTCACCAGATTACAACAAAAAGGTAGCATAGATGAATTTACGCATCAATAGGAAGCTATATCCACCCGATTATTTGGAATATCTGATGATCAATTACTCCAGTCTTACATAGGTGGTCTCAATCCGCATATCCAAGACGAGTTAAGATTACATGAGGTGACTATGGTAGAAATAACAATTCACAAGGCAAAAGTCGTAGAAGAAAAACTAGAAGGCGAATCAAGATTCAACAAGGTTTACTCAAGAAGGAGTGTACCTCAGACCATAGGAAATGAAAAATACATACCACCCAATATACGTGAAGATAGAAGAAGAAGTTTAGAGTCCCAAAGGATAAAAGAAGGGAAATGTAAACGATGTGGAGAGAAATGGGACCCAAGACATAGGTGCCAGATCAAAGATAACTCAAAATGTTTTTACACTTTTGAAGCAAAAAAAGACGAAGAATCAAACTCAACAGAATCAATAAATGAATAAACTGAAAATTTCCAAAATGACACTTTAGAACTCATAGAAGACAACACACGAAGAATATCGCTCACAACTATCACATGCATTACCCAACCACAAACTCTTAAATTAAAAGGACATATCAAAAATGATAATTTCACCATACTAATCGACACTAAAAGTACCCACAATTTCCTCGATATCAATATTGCAAGTAAACTCAAATTATTTGTATATCCAGCCCCATACATGAAAGTAATTGTTGCGGATGACAAAAAAATGGAAATGTTGGAAAATTCCATAAGGTGAAACTCCAAATTCAAGATTTCAATTTGGAATCAGAACTCTACATAGTCCCTCTCGAAGGAGTAGATGTGGTTTTAGGAGTCCAATGGTTACAAACCTTGGGAACATACTCAGTCAATCACCAGGAACAGTTCATCCAATTCAAGTGGCAAGGGAAACGCTATACATTATATGGTTTTCAACCTCCACAAACACAAGTTGGGTCGTCACAACAAATGGAAAAAATGATCCGAAAAGGAACAACCACATACTTCATCCAATGCCACAACATAGAAATACAAGAATCAAAACAAGATGACTCTAGAACATCATACGTCCAAGATCTAATTCAAAAACACAAGAAGGTATTTCAAGACCTTCCCATGGACTTACTACCTCAAAGAAGAATTGAACATATAATTGAAGTTAAACCAGGATCAAGCCCAGTTAGGGTTAGACCATACAGATACCCTCATCACCACAAAACATAGATAAAAATATTAGTCCAAGACCTATTAAAATGTGGTGTCATCATGAAAAGCAGAAGTCCATATGCAAATCCAAAAATGTTAGTTTGAAAGAAAGATGGATCTTTCATATTATGCATAGATTACCGAGGGCTAAACAAAATAACAATTAAAAAAAATTTCCCATCCCATTTATTGACGAAATGTTGGATGAACTCCATGGAGCAAGATATTTTTCAAAACTTTATTTAAGATCTGGTTACTATCAGATTAGAGTCATACTAGAAGATGTAGCCAAGATTGCCTTCCAGACACATGAAGGAATCTACAAATTCAAGGTGATGCCTTTTGGGATAACTAATGTCTTCGCCACTTTCCAAGCGACAATGAATGAATTATTTCACCCATACTTATTGAAACATGTCTTAGTTTTCTTCGATGATATCTTAGTGTATAGTAAAACATGGGAGGAGCATATGAAACATTTGGGACAAGTGATATCTCTTTTGGAGGAAAATCAATTCTATACCAAAATGTCAAAATGTACATTTGGAAAGGAGGAAGTAGAGTACCTTGGTCACATTATATCCAAAAAAGGAGTCAAGGTAGACCCCCAAAAAATCAGGGAAATCACATAATGGACTAAACCCAAAAACTTATCCAAGTTAAGAGGATTTCTAGGATTGGCAGGATACTGTTGAGCACTCAACACACCCTAAAAAGCCTATGTCAAATTTACTTTTTGGGTACCACTTGATCTTTTGCATTGTCTGAATTAGATTTTCCTTTGAGAAATGTTTTGGCTTTGTTTGTTCTCTTGAATGTCACCAACTATTCAGGTTTGTGTAATTCTATAAAACCTCGTGAATTAAAAAGACTTAACACTTAAATAAGAAACCAACAGCCAAAACACATCACCCGATGCGCTCAAAGAATTTGACATCAAAAAAAATTAAAAGGTGAAAAGGAACCATTCGGAAAGACCTTAGTCGCCGAGCGTCGATCTTCACTTGTATAGGTGAAAGGAGGTTTTTGTTTCATGACAAGTATCACATACGAAAATCGTCGACAACCGATCCCCTTCGACATCGATAAAAGGCGAAGGGAGTAACATTTAGAAGGAAAGGAAATGATATCGCCGATGGTCGATAACCGACACGCTTGTCAGAATCGGAGAAAACCGAATCACGATGAACATTGTGACCACGTGAAGGAGTTATCGATGATCCCAGGCTTAGTTTAAGAACGCACAACTGGAAGAAAGTCCTGACTCCGACTAATCCTCGCGAGTTAAGTCACCGATATTTATTGCCACGTGTCCCAAGCCAGTTTTTCCACGTCAACACCACACGATGAAATCGATCGACGTCAGAGTTTTTTCGCAGAAGGATATCAACGAAAACACCCGTAACCCATTGTCGATCTGCGATCCAGCCACTAAGAAAGCAACACGATGGGACATTTTAGCGCTAGATACATTTAGATTCAGAGCATTTAAGGGACTAATTAATTCCAAATCTCGCATTAGTTTCTGTTTCATGTGCGAATCAAAAGGCCATTTAAAATTACCATTAGAGAACACCACCCTCCGCACCTCTGCCGTCAACCCATGATGAATTAAATTACAGATATTCATCGGTAGATTTGTTTGAATTTCACTTCACCCGAATTAATTGGTTGATACGACACGATAGGTTCTTCCCTGTTTAAATTCTCTTGATCCATTGTACACGAGACCATTCTGCGCGCAAAAGAGTTTCAAAGCATCCAGAGGAGCGAGATGAGCAATTCAAAGGCTTCCGAGATCCCGTGAGTATCAAAATACAAGGTTTAGAAAGAGTTATAGGTATGTACCAGTCTGTATTTTTTGTGTTTTTCATTTTCGTATATACATTTTTTATCCAATATCGCTCTGTACAGCATCTCTAAAGATTGTTTCGATTACAGAAACAATGCCTCCAAGAAAACCAACCACCAGGCGATCTCTGAGAGCACCAAAGCTAAAGGAACCAGAGGTAGGAGAAGGATCTTCTTCAGGGCCAACAAAACAATTAGAATTTGCTCCAAGGCTGGAACCGGTCATCAGGACATCTACCAAGAAGATTTTCACTCAACCTCCAGCCTTTGGAGATACGGAGGCAAGCATAGGGACCAAGGTGGTACTACCACACCATGGAGAACTCTTCAAGAAGGTCAGCAGGGAAGAATTCCTAGAATATATCCCACACAACAACCCTGATATGAGAAAGCTTGACGATGAGGTTTTTCTGAAAATTCGAAGATCATGCCTGCACATGGTGGAAAGCAGAACTCTAGTGTTCCCCTATATAGAACTATTGAAGTGGCTAATCAACCACATGGATACACAAAAATGTTTGATCAATGATGTCAATGGCGAGTGTGTCGGGGTTTTCCTTTTGGTAGAGGTGCAAAGTTACTACAAGATCAAAGACCCGGAGGAGCGACTGGACATTGATTTCATCATAAAATTCTATGAGTGGCACGACACCGGTCGGGTGATGGCTTCATGGTAGAGAGAAGATAAAAAATACACCAATTGGACCTCTAGTTGGTACCCGATAGCCAACCTAAGGGAGCCATATATCTATCTAATGGATCTCATCTACCGGGTGTACAAGGAGAAAGACCGTTCCAGGTTTTCAAAGGCATGGATGCCTCTAGCTTACACAATGGCCATTTCCAGGAGAGATTTCAACTGGGGAGCCATCATTTCAAAGCAGCTGAGCATCTGCATACAATGAGCTCAGACGCTGAAAGAAGGAGAGACTCCATCCTTCTACATGGATTCGTATTTACTAGACGTCATATGCCTTAGGAATGTCTTTGCTAGCATGAACTTGAGCTGGCACACCTCAGAACTCCTGGTCCACATTTGCTTCGACATCTTATGGGAGAACATGTACAAAAAATCATACTCACTTAGCTACGATTAATTAATTGTGCGCATTCATTTTATTCTTTTAAAGAAAGAGTGTCCGAGGCTATCGGCTGTGGAAAAAAAGATGATAGCAAAGGTTGGTCACTGGTATTTGGACGAATGCAATACCTACATTAGGATATTCGGGGCCACTGGAGCTCCTCATCTCCTACGTGTGCATGTTCCTGATCGACTAGTAGTAGGGGATATATGCTACCAAACTATCCTACAAGGCTACAACTCTACCCCGATGAAAGATAAGAAGAGGGCATTTATACCTTATGGATTCCATATAGGTTTCTACCTAGTAAAAGACACCGCTCAAGCTAAGCAGGAAGGACTGAGCCAATTGGAGTTTCGATTCTAGACCGACCATTTCCACAAGCATAATCCAAAGGGTCTAGTCTTGAAGTTTGCATCACAAGTGTCATCCTGCTAGCCATACGCCCATGCCAAATTCGAAGATGAGGTCTTCACCAAAAATTCCCAAGACTGGGATGAAGTGGTGGAAAGGATGGCCAACCCTAAAATGACCAAGTTTAGAGACATGAGCCTGGATGAACATGCAACACTCATAGAACAATCGACTCAAGGAGCCCTCACGGCTAGAGAAGAAATGATAGTGGCCAAAGTAGCAGAAGCCCCCCAGGTAGTGACCAAAACATCAGAGATTCCCCAGGTCACCCTGGTGCAAGATAAAGGTTTCCCCATGGTTTAGGACACACAGGAGAGGGGGTTACTCATGTTAGAAAATGCACAACAGATAATTAATCAGCTGCAAGATGACCCATACATCATAAATATGCCAAGGCTCCCTGCCAACAACTCGGATGAAAGCCAGATGGGACCAAGCGGTCCTGAATTCATAAACCTTGATGAAATTACTAGGTTAGACGACCCTTAATTCACAATGCCACCAGTTAGATCGCTGACCGGCGTTGTGGCTCAGCCAGGGACCATCGAGGTATCGTAGAGGATCGGTGCGTCAAACCACTTAAGTGAGCTAATAAAGATATATGACGATGATGAGAGCCCATAGGTATCTCTTGTGACTCCTATGCATATCGAAGAAGAAAAGGGACCAGAGAAGATATCTTCCCCTGTGCCCTATGTCTAAATTCAATAGGTTCCTCAGAAAGAACAATAAGCCAAAAGTGTCCTAGATGCTAAACTGCCCAATGCACCGGAGACCCGAGCAGATAGTCCGAAGGATGAGTCAGGGTTGGACAAGACAAAGGAAGAAACCCCATAGTAGGAAATTGACATTTCAACGACCGATGAACAAGTAAGTATCGATTCTATCCTCGACACCTCTATTTCAATTGAGACTCAAATCCCTAATGAGCTACAGACAGAAGACGAACCTTCGGAGAATAGGAAGGAAACTCAAGAACCTAGTCCAGAGCAAGTATACACCATCAAAAGTTTGGGAAACACAATCACATGGGAGGATCAACAGATTCCTAAACCCATGGATGAAGTAGCTGACATACATGCCATAGCTTATGATCAGAAAAGGAAGGCTATCATCCAGAGAACCACCAAGAAGAGGAGGATCACTTTGGATCACTCCATCCTCATCACTACCGAGGAACATTTGATTAACACAAAGAATGCTAAGATGTCTGAACTCATCAGCGTAGGGATGGAAATCACATATGCCACCCTTGATAGAGCTAAAAGAGATGAGGAGGAACTGACCACTGCCATGAAATAATTGGAACATTTGTGCCACTTGGTGAAATACTATGAGAACACCACACATGCCACAATGTTCCTAAGGAGTGAATTCCATGAGGCCTACAAAAAATTGATGGACGAGCGACACCTATTCACTGCAAGGATAGCCGAGCTCTAGGAGGAAACCCTCATGACACTTGTGACATGCAAAGATATGGAGTGGTGGTACGAGAAAGAGAAACAAGCCATGGAGAGAGTTGACTACATCAGTGCGGTCCAGTAGGGCTGAGATACAAAGGAACATGACATTCATGTGTTAAAAGAGAGTAGCCTTGATCGCATAAGGAAATCGACTGAATATTGGGAAAAAATGGCTCAGGGATCTCATCAGGAAATCCAAGAAAAGTGGTCCAAGTGCGATAAAAAGTGGATCAAGATCAGCCAGGTCATGAAAGACATCGACCTCCCCAAGTTTGGAATGCCCGACGACTTTTCCGACTTGCATGACATAGTGAAGTCGCACACCGAGCAAGACTCATTATGGGTCGAGGAAAAAGATAAAGTGACGAATATGGTGCCAAGTCAAGTGCGACAATTCACAGAGCACCTAACCAAATCTCAGGCTATGTTGCATAAGTTAAGTGTCAGTATAGTTAAGTATCGGGCACATGCGATAGAGATAAGAGATATTTACTCAGCCTTGATGGAACATCATAGATTCCCATATGCCAACACTTGCGATGATCTGTTCATCAAGTGGTCAGAGTATCAGAAGAGTCGCTCTCTTAAGTGATATCTTGAGATGAATCTTAGACAAACTGATAGGAGAAAACACCACGTGGTGAATTTTGTTTTACTTATCTGCACTTTAGCCGTTATTTTTTAGTTAATTTTATATTATAAATAGAAGCATCGACCGATTAGTGAAGGGTTGATGGTTGTTGCAAGAAACTCTCATTTTTGATTTAGTTTAAGAACTATTTTAGAGCTGCCTTTAATTGAGAAGTCCTTGTGGACCAGAGACAAGTTTATGTTTTCATCAAATGTGTGTATGATTGGATGTGGAGAAGAATTATTTCCTATTTCGTCTCATGAATGGATGCAGTAATGAGTAAGAGCTATTAAATCTATTGATAAGTTATCTGATGCAATGTTTTATAGTTCTTTCTTTAATGATGAAAATAAATCTTTGTGTTATTATGTGATTGATGATTAGAGTTGAGTGAATTATTTTACTTGCCATCGTTTATCACATGTATGTTTTCTTTCTGATAATTTGTATCTCAATCAGTAATTGGAATACTCACATGGTTAACGTATTAGTACTAGGCCTATGGTAGATGATCATTGCCTGCATGATAGAGTAAAGGGTTATCCCAAGCTCGGCCTCTTCTCCAACTATTTAGTTTGTTCCCACTTTGTTACGTAGTTGGTTTATACCGGCTTTATCTTATATCAGTCCTACCTAAGAGAAAAACACAAAAAGAGAACGTCCGAACTGAAGGAGAGGCCTTCATAAGAAAATGTAAAGCCCATCGATTAATTGGTTAGATCATAAGATTTGGAGAACCATTCAAACATTAAACGTTGCAGAGTCTAATTGGGCCTCAGTGGCGGGTTTGGTTCCTGCTGTTGAGTTAAAGGGATTTAGGACCCATCAACATATACTATCGAATACTCAACAACAATTCTTCTCATTTAACCTCTCCCCTAACAAATCTCCTTAAGAAATATTCTTTCCAATGGAATTTGCAGCACAAAAATGTTTTTAAAACTTAAAAAACATTATGTCCACAACCCTGGTATTATCAACACCGGACTTCTCCAAACCTTTCATCATCGAGTGTGATGCGTTAGGTTTTGGAATTGGAACAATATTGATGCAAGATGGGCACCCAATATCTTTTGAGAGGAGGAAACTAAATAAAATAGAATGGTTACAATCCACTTACAGAAAGTAAATGCTTGCAATCATGCAAGCATTAACAAAATGGAACCAACATCTATTGGGAAGTAAGTTCTTGATACACATAGATCATAATAGTCTCCAATACTATCTACAACAAAAAACATTGTAAACTGAACAACAAAAGTGGATAGAGAAAATTGCGACGTTTGATATGGAAATTCTACATAAAATAGGAAAATACAACATTGCGACTGATGCCCTATCATGAAAAGATGAATAAAAACAAGTTTTTGCAATATCAATAGGCATTCCAGAATGGTTGGATGAAATCCGAACCGAGTATGAAAAAAACCCGGAGACTTGCTCTATAATCAACAATTTAAATCAATATCCTATTTTTGAATGGAAGAATGACATCTTATGGTATAAAGGAAGAATCTACTTAAACACCAACTCAATATTTAAAGCCAATGTTCTTCAAGAATCTCATGATTTCCCAACTGTAGGTCACATCGTATTTTTCAAAACATACTATAATGCACGGAGATCATTTTTTTGGAAAGGGATGAGTGCAGATATTCGAAAATATGTAGCAGAATGTGATCTCTATCAAAGGAAAAAGAATGAAAATGTGTTGACCCCTGGGTTACTCCACCCATTACACATTCCCAACAAAAAATGGGAAGAGATTTCAATGGATTTCATTGATGGACTACCCATATCCAATGAAAAAGATAAAATATTAGTAGTAGTAGACATAATAACCAAGCATGCACACTTTATTGGAGTTAGAAAAATAGATTCAACTAAACAAACAACTGAAATATTCCGTAAAAATATTTACAAACTACATGGGTTCCCTAAGGTTATCGTCAACAATATAGATGCCAAATTTAAAGAGAATTGTTGGAGAGAATTTTTCAAACATATTAGAACCTCTCTCAATATGAGCTCAACTTACCACCCTCAAACATATGGTCAAACAAGCATTGTCAATAAATGTTTAGAAACCTATCTTCATTGTTTTATCTCCGACAAAGAAAATAAATGGTTTTAATGGTTGCACCTTGCTGAGTGGTGCTATAATTCCACTTATCACACATCAACTAAAATGACACAATTCCAAGATCTTTATGGTTACAAACCTCCATCGTGGAAGGATTTGGCCACTAGTCACATTAAAGTTGCGTCAGTAAAATACCATTTAGACGAAAGTTAGAAAATCCTCCAGTTACTCAAAGAAAAATTAACAGTTGCAAGGAATTAAATGAAGCAACAAGCTGACCAAAACCGAATAGAAAGAGAGTTCAAAGTAGGAGAATGGGTATTTGTGAGACTTGAACCTTACAAATAGTTATCCCTTAAACAACACGTGAAGAATAAATTGGCTCCAAAATTTTATGGACCATATCAAATAAATAGAAAAATCAATCACGTAGTTTACCAATTGGATTTACTAGATAAAAGTCGCATCCACAATGTTTTTCATGTATCATGTCTAAAGAGAGTCTCGGGGCAACATCAAAAGGCACAAACTATGCTTCCTATGTTGGATGAGGAAGGAAGAATCATTTTAGAGCCCGGAGCCATTATCGCCACACGGGTAAAGAGATTACGTTCTCGAGTAATCAAGGAATATCTGATTAAATGGAAAAATCTACCGGAAGAAGACACAGCATGGGAGTCAAAGAACTTTCATGAGTTATAGTCTTCCTTACCATTGCTTTGAGGACAAAGCAACATTTAAGGGAAGGGAAATGTTACAATTAATAAATAATATAAAATAAAGACATTAAAATAATAAATAAAGTTAAATTAAACATTAATGTAATAAAATCTCATGACTAAAATTCACGACTCTTCATAAAAAAACCATAAAGGGAATATATATATATATATATATATATATATATATATATTATTATTATATATCTTATTATGGATTCAGAGTGAAGCTGTTCATTAATAAATCCTTGTGTCCTTCACATTCGACTTCTCATTACCCTTCTTATGTTGTGGCTTGGAATGATTATCCTAAGAGTGGACATCTTTGATTTGTCCCTTGTTTTTTGGGTTGGGGACGCCTTTGCCCTACTTCGGTTGTGAGGAGTTTTCATATCCAAACTCTCTCCTTTTCTGCTTAAATTTCTATTCGATCTTGACAACATATCTATAAGCCGCACCTAATGATGTGATGTCCAAAAAATCCATTTTTGTTTGAATGTATCTATGCAGACAACCGCGATATTTGAGCACCATATGTTGTTCAAAGTCTTTGATACCCAATTTGGTGCGCAGGGTATGGAAAATATTGGTGAAATCTGGTACTATCTGGTCCCTTTCCTGACGCAACATGGTCCATCTTGTGTATTGGTCCTCATAGCTTCCAACAGGGTAGTATTGTTCTTTAATGGAATCCCTGAAGGAATCCCATGTGGGGGCGACCATAAATATTAAAGATTACTCTATGTCCCTTTGCTCAGAGTAAGTATCCCACCAGTCCTTAACATGGGGGATGGCCTTGAGGAGTGCAAAAGTAATATTTTCCCTGTCGGAAAAATTATGGACTAAAAGTACCCTTCGAGAATGTTCATCCATTTATTTACATCATCCACATATATCAGTCCTTCAAATAATCGAATATCAAAATTTACTTGTACCTTGAAGGGGGTTGCATGGCCGCTTGATGAAGATGCGTCTCCTATGGGCAACCACCAAAGGATCTGTCCAAAGTTTTCCATCATTTCGTTCCTTTGTCGCACAAGGGATTTCTCGAGCAATATTTTAAAAATATCTCCTACTCCATCATCTTTGTTCTCATACCCCATGGTTTTTTGTTGGGCTCGACATGACCAATATTGCAAAGGCTCGACTAGGTTGAGTCCCTACTTCTTGTACCTAGATCTTGTCGGGGACATGCACAAAGAAAAATAAATGAAGAGAAGACCACTTTGATACCACTCATCAGAATTTATGAGTGGAATGAAATGAATAACAAACTTAATACAATAACACAAAGATACGAAGAACAACAACATATATCCAGTGAAAAATAACTTCTATTGAATAAATAAAATAGACTGAAACTGTAAAACAGTAGAACTGAAAACAACTTGCTCGAATGATGGTAGCTATCTCTGAGAAGAGATGTGTCTATTAAACGCATTCGTCTGAGAAGAATGATTACAATGAGGCTCCATAGGCCTTTTTAATAGTACTCATGAATGGAAAAACCCTAGATATCCAAAAACCTAACCCTAGGAGATGAAATGCCAAAACTTATGTGGGCCTTGATGGGTAAGTTGGTACCTCAACTTCCCGGGGCTGTAAATTTTGCATACGACCTCCATTTTAGGCGCGTGATAGCCCATTGGAAATATCTTTTCAAGAACTACACATTATGTCATCAAAATCTGATTCCGTTTACAGTTTGACTGTGGCAAGCCAAAAAAAATTTGTTTAGGGCCCCAAAACGGCCCTGGAAGTACATAAAGATGTACTGACACAAAAAATTCTAAAATAGGCCAATTGGATTAGGTGGGTGGCTACCAATATCCACTTGGAAGCTATGCATGGAGTTAGATATCCCTAGAAGTGTATAACCCACAATTATAAATAATTATAGAAGAACGTGCTAAACTAAAAACTGTCAAGAGGAACCAGTTGAAATAGGTGGGTGGCCACCAATATCCACCTGGATCACACAGCTTGTAAACATTACAATATAAACAATTTATCACTTATGCATTCAATATATCATAAACATGCAACCACAGATACACAATACACCAAAATTTTACATGGAAATCCAAATGGGAGAAAACTACATAACACTTTTTAATATATATCTTCAAGATTACAATCACCGGAAGCACCAACTTTGAAAATTCTCTAGCACCAACTAGAAGGAGGCATTGACCCTTATTTACAGGCTCCAACCTAAATAAAGATACAACTCCCTAAATTATCCAACTCCATCTGGAAGGAGGCTCCAACCCATTGATTTACAGGCTCCAATCTGAAGGATGTTATGACTCCATGTATTCTTCAGCACCAACTTGAAGGAGGCTCCAACCCCCTAGTTTACAATCTCCAACCTGAAGGAAGATACAAATCCATTTCCTTACCCATTCCTTCCTCCCTGAAATATAAATGGAGTCTCAACTTGTCACTGATAATGATACATCATCATCATCAAACATGTCATTGTTACTATCACTGATATTTATACAACATCATTAAAACCCTTCATTATAACTGATACATCATCATCAACAAAACAAGATCCACCACAACTGATACATCAACATAATAAACCTAGGTCCACTTAGAAACTGGATCCACATAAAGATCCTAGGTCCGCATGGGTCCACATATAAATCCCAACATCACTTCTTATATCTGCATACAGAGCTGCTCATAACTATACTTCAAATCTTTAAACTTGTAAGATTCACCACAAGCTCAATTTTTCATTTCTGATTATGAAACTTGGACCTCAGATATTAGGATTTGTTCTCCTTCTGATGCAACAAGTGGAATTCAATTTGGACTTACCAAGCTTAAGATATAATTGGTTTATCTTGAACACTTGTTTGGGATTAGTTTTTGTATTAGCCACAAACCCTAACTTTAAGAAAGTATAACTTTGTACTTGTAATGAATCAAGGTATAAAATTTGTACCCAATTTTTTTTGATATCTTCTCTGAAATTCCTCTAAGTTTCGATCCTTGAATTGTCCCTGAAGAATAGTTATAGCGAAAATGGAAGACCTTCTTGAATTCTAGCCTATTCTGGAGAGTGAACTTGTACAACATGCCACATGCTCAATATTTGATATCTGATTTTGAAATTCACATACCAAATACTAGGGACTATACTATTTCCAATTAAATTAGTCTCACAAAATTTGGATCCTCTATGAAAAAGTTATGTTTGTTTTACTCAGAACACTTGTTTGAGACTAGTTATTGGACTAGTAAAAAACCCTATGTTCCATAGAGTCTATCTCCAAATTTAAAATGACCTAGAAGTTAACATTCATACCATAGGTACCTTGATATGTCTTCTGAACAACCTCCAAGTTTCTCTATTTGAATCATTGTAGAAAAAACTTTATAGAAAAAATGGTAAGATGACCTTTAAAAAACATACCTCAAAACACATCATCACAAGACTTCAACTTCCCTTGGAATTTATCCCTTCTTCATCTTCATCTTCCCTTTGAAATTCATTTCAAAGATTGTGCTAAGAGATCCTAAGATTGAATAGTGAAAATGAGAGGTTCTTAATGTGTATTTATACTTTTCCAAGCACCTTCTTTACTTAACCTTGAGCTGAGTTGTAACTTCTTGTTTGCAACAATTTTTTCTTCTTTACTTGACTTTAGGGCCAACTTATGAGTTCTTGACCTTAGATACAAGGATTCTTGACCATACTTCGGGTATTTCATCTTTAAGAGGGCATAACTTCTCAACCATGAGGAACCACGTGGCGTGCCACCTACTATTGGAAACATCTCAACAAGGATTATCGATCCATGGAGGTTTTGCATGCATTTGCAATGTCATTCATACTTTTTTTTTTTTTAATCAACTTCAGGCTTCATGACCACATCTTTGGGGATTCTTAACCACTTTACTACTTAACCATATTTCCAGGGCTTCTTGTAGACTTCTTCAAAGCGTCTTCCCATGAGGGCCATGCTTAAAGCTATGCCATAAGGTGACCACTTTGGAGACTTCTTCAATTACACCCATTACTTCTATAAGCTTCCAAACTTGCCTTGGGGATTTTTACAAGGTTGAATAGGGTTGACACCAATGACAACCAACTTTGAAATAATGAAGATTAAATAAAACTAAATTCTACACTATGAAGATTAAATTCATTTAGATTCCATAATATTTAGTTACTGATTTTCTGCTTATGCATGAAATAGATAAAATACGAAAAATAGAGAACATTAAAGTACGAATCACACATCAACCACAAGATAACACATATATTTTCTCTAGGAAACCCTTACGGGAGAAAACCCAACTAGAAGATGAGGTTTCTCTACTCTCTTTTCTCTGGTATGTAAATAATACATGTACAAAAGATAAGGTACTCTTTGTGGAGTTACCTGAGACCTGTGGCTTGTTAGGCTGATATAGAACATTATCCCCCTATTTTCTACTCTCTAATTTCTCACTCCTAGTTGTTCTACTCTATTTTGGAACAAAATAAAATAACAGAGAATGGAACCCCTTGTCCTCTTAGTGGCTCGATATTTAACATAGCCCGATAGCCATCCAGTGGTAGGTTTTTGACTTCCTCAACCCTCAATTGTGGTAGGGTTTTGAACATTCTAGAATCTTCTTGAAATTCCTCACGTGTCTAGCCCCATATGCATGACTAATGGGGGCTGACATTGCATCCTCTCGTACCATGGTGGTCAACATGATAGGTGAACTTGCGAGAGGCATAACTTTTGCATACGAACTATGGTTGATACACTATCTACACCGTTGGAAATATATCAAAGTGTATAAAACCGTCAAGGGGGTGGACAATTGTTTTGGGTACCAAAACCCCGAAAAAGGATGTTTAATGCCTCAAATTTTCTCCAGAAGGTTCCAGATCCCAATTTTCCAAACTGGGACATGCCACTAAAATGATCTTGTAAGTTGATTCCTTCACTTATTTCCACTCTAAAAGCATTGATATAGAAGAAAAATAATATAGTGATCCAATCCAGATCACTTATGTTTCTCATGGACAGTTACCATATCCAATATAAAAGATTTAATATTATCCATTTGTTTTAAAATATTATACTTTGATGAACAAGATGAGGTTAGAAGTACCTTAGGATGTTAAGTACGCATTGTGGCTTGAGAATTAGTTTGATGAGAGGATGTACTTGGGGAAAAAGTGGTTTATTGAGAACCACCCTTGTTTTTGTTTTGATAAGTTTTATTCTAAGTATCAACTGACATTGCATCCTCTTCAAGAGCCTAATCTGAAGTAGCGATTGTAGAATCATATATTTTCCCAAAAATTAGTTCTCTTGCATTCCTTCTCACTTCACAAGTATTTTCATCATGATTTTATTTGAATAAATTACACCATGCCCTTGAGAGTATTTCCTTAGACTGAAACATTTGAGGCTGATTTCTCAAGGTAGCTTGTGTGGAGCTTTCTAGGAAGTTTTAGGGTCCTATAAATTATATGAAGTCTAATTATTCAGTTTCTATTTGTTGTTGATCTCATGAAAGCTCCGAGCTTGCCTGGTTTCCTCGGATGACTTTGCCCCTGTTAGTGTCTGCCAATATTGTCAGTCACGAGTGATCAAATATGATCTTTCAAGTTTGTTAATAGGGTCCTAGGTCAAATTTTATATTTTCAAATAAAATTTGGTCATTGGTTAGTATGTCTAGGTCAGTGCTACTCCCTCCACTTTCTCATGGTTGTCATCATATAGGTCATGGTCTAGTATTCATATTTGAAATATCATCATCATGTTAGTCATATTCATCACTTGAGTCATCATTAAAGGGAGTTATCAAATTAGGGACAAAAATAATAGAGGAAAATGTAATTTCTCCATGTGAAAATATCATGCTGTAGTCACATTACATCATTTCCCAAAAAGATCATATGATGTCATGCCACCATCACTAGAAAAAAATGACCTCCATCTTATAAAAGACCATTCAAAGCATTCAAATTTTTCATTTCATTTTCATTGAGCTCCTCTCCATCACCGAGGTTCATCTCAACCACCAGGGCATCAAAATCCTCAATCAAAACCCTTGATTGCATACCACGCTACGTTTCTGGTATCCCACACTACGTTTTTGGTTTTCATGTTGCACATTCGAAAAAAGGAGGAAAATCTAAGCATCCAAGGGTTTGATTAGTAGTCTGTAGGTTCAACTACGTTCTCATCAAGTAAGTGGACATTCTCATCATCTTTCCTACACTTATGTTTCTCAACAAGTGGTGAAAACTCATTTTCGTTTGCCTTCACTATGCTTCTGCATAATTTCGCTGCGTTTTTCCATTTCCAAGAGGCTCATTTCAAACCTGTGATTAAACCCTGGATTTTATACTCCCTAACAACTACCCCTGCCCCCTGTAATTTTCCCATAATTTTTCCCATTCCTATCACCCCCCATTCTCTTCCATATCCTCTTTCCCCTATTTTCACAGTCATACCACATCCCTTCCCTTTCCCACTGAAATCTAGGGTTTTACGTCATGGAAACTGGAAGTAGCGATAATCAGAAGAAAATGTACAATAAGGGTGGATGAGTGTCCAGGTATGAGCCAACACAGATAAGAGAAATCATGGCCTCACCTTTCGTTAAGAAATCATTTGAAGATGTTGGCTACCTAGGGTTTTGTGAAAGAATTCAAGAGGTGGGCTGCCATGCTAAATTTACCAGTCTCTTTGCCACCAATTTAAAAAAGGATAAGACCACAATTGTAGGGGTAGAATTCACTATTTCAACAGATTCCATTTCCATAGCTATAGGTATTCCGAATCATGGAGAAATATGGTTTAAAGGGATGGATTTGGACATTGAAAACTACAAGATCTTCCTAAAACCAAACTATAAAGACAATCCTACTCATATATTTCCTTTCGAACAGTTGCTAGATAGATATGCCCCATTGATGAATATGATCATGAAATAATTTACTTGTGAAGGGATATTTTCAAGAATGTACTAGTATCACATAAGACTGATGATGCATTTCACTGCCATCAAGCCACTTAACTTGCCTCATTACTTATTCAGGAGCCTGGTCAAAATGACAGAAACAATATAGAGCAAAGGGAAATATCATCAAAACATTTGTTTCATCATCGTTTGGTAAAGGTCATGATCCTCCAAAGGATTTCAAAAATCAACATACCTTGGAAAGCATTCATCCAGTCAGTTTCTCTTCTGCCTGCTACTAGTCAACCCAGTAGTCAAAGCACTCCATTAGCACCACCAAGGCCATCGGAGGTTGGCTCTTCCAAAAATTTGTCAATTAGAAAGACACCTATGGCAGAGATTACACAGACTTACAAGAAGGGGAAGAGATTGGTTTTTTCTCCTGAAAGCACTAAAATGATGTCTACACCAGAATTCTGACTAAGGCACAAACTAGATCACTGCMTAAGGACACTACAGTTGAGCAAGTTCAAGGAGAATTGGAGAAGTCACCTAGGCATGCAAYTGACTCACCATTGCACAAATTTGAGGATCATATTCCTGATGAGCAGGAGATGTCTGACCATGGAGACAAATCAAATACAATAATTATCAAGGAGAAACAAGCACAAATGCAAGAGCTAAAGGATGATCTTGCAAAGACAAATCACATGTTAKCATTACTAAAACAAGAAAAAACACTTTTGAAGCTTAATGTGATGCATCAAAGTACCTCACCAGGTCATCCATCTTCCAACAAGGCAAAGGAAAAAGGTAAAACATTGATTGGTTTGGAAGAACAGGTGGAAGACAAGGAGCCAATACAGAAAATCCATGTTCACTCTATAGGTGTTGAGATTGAGGAAGACAAGGAGTATTGGCTTGGGAGAGTAAACAAATACTTGGAGAATCTATTGACGAGGGCCAACAGAGACACTACACTGCAGAGACACATGGAAAGACATTATTTCACCAGGAACCTGATTTGCAAAATTAGGGTCAAAAACATGAAAAAGAGGCTAAGGAAAGCCCTAAAAAAGATAAAGAGGAGAGATAGGCTTGATATCTTGTCTGATGCATCATTTATTGTGTAAAAACATCACACAAGGAGTCATAGAAACAAATTTCAAGGAATTTTGAGAATTTTGGCAAATTTTTGAAGTTTTTGGTATTCTGACAGTTTTGATGTACAGAAACACATCGTGGCCACGCTGCGCTTTCTCTCAGAGGATTTAAATGATGAAAAATTTACATTATTGGATATTTATTGACCTATAATTCACATATATATACTTTGTTGGCCATGTAAGATCACATTTTTGAAGAAAAATCCAAAAAACAGGTCTCTACCACTTTTTCAAGACCTTCGTTGTGCTTTTGGGAGTAACTTTGGGAAAACATGTTTTTCTCTGTCATGAAGTGTCCATTTGGCTTGCTCGAGGTGTCTAATGACAACTAGACATCCTCATATTTCCAATTCATCTTTTAGAAGTGAATTTAGAGCATGATAAGGCCTTCAAAAGTCCCCTCCAAGGTTGGTGCTACGTTTTTGCAGATTGGTGCTGCATTTCTGGGAAATGTGATAATTTTTGAATTTTCTTGGTCAAAGTTAATTCCCACTGATGTAATTCAAAATATAGCGAATATATATGATGTAATTAAATTTCAGGGGTTGAATTATCTTTTTCCTTGTGGATTTGTTGGTATTGAATGCTTATCAAAGTCAAATTGAGTTAGTTGAGCTAAACTGGGAGGTCTGTTTTGACTTTCCTAGATTTAGGTATCATTAGAGATCTTTTTGTGATTTGATCCTAGGAGGTAGGATTCGACCCATAAGATGGGAAAGTTGTTTTGTATATATATTTATACCCAAGAGAGTCAAGCAAAGGGTTGGATATTGGGTAATCATGGTGTGGAGCTAGTGTACATCATTTGACAGAAATGATACAGTTGAGGCATTTACATGATTCTTGTGTCATTTATATTGGTGAAGTGCATCTGCTTTTGTTAATTTTTTTTATCATTCTCTGTGATCATTTTATGTATTTCCCATTCTAATCATTAAAATAAAGTCAAAAGAAAAGAATTTATTTCATATACTCTCTCTCTGGTATTTTAATGATCTATATGTTTTTCATCTGAAGTTGAGCGAAGGAATTCTTAGCTGCTCCTTTGCTTAGTGGAATTCCCCCTCTTTTCCCTCTTATCCATTCCATTTAATCTGAATAGATCCAACATAGGTGCCTATCCTGCCCTGCTATGTTTCCTGTAGAATCTGCCTTGATTTTACACAAACTCTTTGAGGCCATTGCCCAATGGCCCATTTTCTCTGTTCCAACCAAACAATTAAAAAAAAAATAGGCCTTGAACTATCATAACTATCCTAACATTCTAAACTCAAACAAATCTAAATCCTATATAGATATCCCTCTCTGAAGCTGGTTGGGCTAGATCCTAGCTTCCAAAGTGGTTTGTGGTTACCTCATGTTTCCTTGATACAACCCAAGGAAATTACCGAGTGCTAACATGAAGGTTGAAGCAACACCCTTTCTCTCAAAGGAAATCATCATGTTGCTCATGTCTTGTACAAACTGCAATACAATTGACATATTAGTTTTCTTAACGTGATCTTCAATAGGAAGACCTATTCTTGTCAATCGTTCTTTGAATTCTAAACATGTTTGCGGAGATGATCCTAGATTGTTAGGATTTTTCTCTTATAATCTATAATGATAAGAAAGAGGTAATGCATTGTAATAATGCATGAAAGCAACTTTATTATGAGGTTGAATAATCTCAGGGATTTGAGTATACAATCTAGTGAAACGTTAATTAAAGGATTTTATTGTTTAACCTTTTCTATAAACAAGATTTTTATAATCTCTCAACAAATCTGCTGGACTTTGGGTCCGCCCATAAGTGGATTTAAACCAATAGCATATCTCAGCCCAAGTCGAAAATACTTTAGGCAGTAATGTTAGTACTAGATTTGACCTCGTCACCAATATGTAGGCTAGTCGAGATTATAAGGCAAAAATTGGTCAAAATAGAAGCAAACGGTGAGCTTACAGAGCTCCTAGACTGAAAGAGCTAGCAGATTTTGAGGCACCCTAGAGAAATCAACAAAAAACATCATGCCTTGGGGGCCCAAGGAAAAGTTTTAAGCACTTAAGCACTTATTGGGAGCTCCAATAGGGCTAATTAGTCTCCTAAATGACTTAATCCCATTTTCATACAAAGGTTATATCATTGGATTATAGCTCAATAATGAAGCGCTAGCAAAAGTGCAGGGCCCGATCATCCAACAAATGGAAGCGATATAGATCTATGGTGGGCAACCAATATCACATCGTAAAGTTTTGCGAGAGATAACAAACATAAGGGGTGCAACGACAGTTTGAGGAGACATGTGTCATGAATTGAATGACATCGTCTAACAAGAGCATGTAAGGATAAACCACCATCATTGGGTTAAGACAATGGTTTTCCAGTTTTTCCCTTCCACATATCCACTCATTACAAGGAACACACCTATCTACCCACTTAGAGCCACATGGAGCTCGTGCAACAATCCACTAGGGATACTGGGAAGGATCTACAACAACATGGCATGTCAACTTGGCACACGTAAAAGCTAGTCTAATATTGTCAGTTGTATAGAGATGGCCCACTTGGAATTCTGGTTAGTATATTGAGCTCAACTACAAGTAGACTTACCCCAAAGCCCCATAAGCATTGACATGGACCAATATGTACTTTCCATGTTTCCATGGGACCATGATGATGTCACTCAAAATTTCACGCCTCCCCCAAAACTTTCAAAATAATTGAGCCACAAGAAAGGTGATGTGTGTTCATGAAAGGGAATAAGAAATGACATTTCAAACACATGGAAGATATACGATGACATGCCAAATTATTTGATAGAAAAGACAATATAAAACATGACATATGGCCTCATGCATGGGGTGTCACTAACCATTATAACATTACTCACAACTGATAGAGGACAAATATCATTGCCTTCATATGCACACCCACAAAAGCCATAGATCTCAGAATACCATGCCAAGTGTAGTGAATCACTTCATTCTATCAACTTTCTCAATAAACACGTGTTGAGCCCTTATAAGAGAAAGCTTGAGGAACAAAAAGAACTAATATGTGAGTAATTCATCTTTTAAAGGTGAGTTACTCATATTCCAAGTGTCATAGAAGATGACCCACCTGCACACTCTCTCCCCTCGAGAGAAAACCATCAACCATCATGGCTATAGACATCTGGAGAGTGTGTTCTGCATTTTCTGAAGGAAGGAATGTCCTTCTTTGGTATCATTAGCCCAAATTTGAGAGCAGAGGGACATCCTGTAGTCTACCCCAAGGTGCCGTTTCATAAATTGAACAACTCCATGTGGAAAGTTGACACATAGGATTCAAAGAGATGGCCAATGGTGCTCTGCATTTATGAGTGGTGGTGGTTGAGAGGAAAAGGTTAGAAGTTGTTCCAGCTAGCCAAGGATCTCAACTAGTTTGATAGTTGAACATGTCCAACGTAGCAGTCAAGGGGCCAATTGAGTCATCTAGAAGAATATATATAGAATTCCAATTGGATAAAGAGAACACACCTCACAACAACTTCAACATGTTAAATCTAGTGGTAAAAAAACAATTTTACTAGGTAAAATCAGTTGGAAAACCAAAGGTGGTATCAAGAAACTGACAAGTTGTATCGAATTTCAAGAAGTAGTATTGGATTAAATGAATGATTTTCTCACAAAAGAATATGTCTATAAAGTAATATAAGGAGCTCATTCTTAGGGTTAACTCTTTGGGGAATCTAAGAGTCTCTTACAACCAAAGTTGTTGAACACAATCCTCAAGCACATACAAATAATAAAGGCAGTAGGCTTCATGAGATTAATCCCCCACGTTATGTTTTAGTTAGTAATTCTTCTTCTTGTGTATGTGTTCTTGTAACCACCCCTCTCATCTGGATTCTTGTATCATATGCCCATTAATAAAAGCTCAAGCAACAAGTTATGCAACATATTTAATGTAACTGTGTGGTGTATAGCCATGGCATATAAGTGATTTCCTCTTAACAAATGATCATTTATTCTCATTTCTTCATATGTTTAAATGATATGCAGAGGGTACCTTCATGTATTTGAGCATCCAAATATGTTTAACTGTTTGAAGCATGTTTTAATGATCTGTTATATGTGTTAGAACTACTAAATTCTTAATTGCTCAACACGTTGTTCTATTTCCATAATCTACAAGATTCATTCTATGCAGTGCCTTATATGTTTTTCTTTTAATTCACCACTTCACCCACCTTTAAATATAAATTGTTTGAAACACTCGTGGACATATGCCTCTTAGAGCTAAGATTTTTTATTATCTGAGTTGCGAATGTTTGTGGGCCGAGAGTTTTGAAAGAGAGAGAGAAAAAACTTACCCAATTTTGTACAATTTTCCTTAATGCAAGCATGGATTTAACATTCACCCTAAGTCTTATCCCCTAGGGTGCCTCGACATTGTTCCATTGATAGCGTAGAACATCTTGAGGGATAAAATCTGAAATGGCACCATTGTCGGGGAATAGAATTTGAAGATATCTTTCCTTGGGATACAACATTGTAAGCTCTAATCCTTGACAATGAACAAGCTTTAGACATCTGGATGTTAAAATTTTACCCGGTGTCTCCACAAAAGGAAAATATGGCATTCAACAGAAGACATACCAAAAGTAACATTGATCCTGAAGATACTCATATAAAAAAAATATCGTGACCTGGAGAAACAATAGAGAGTGCCATATCTCTTATTCTTCAGGTAACCCCAATTTAGAAACATCTCCTTCTATTGATCATATAAACATTGAATTTGTAGATATAGTTGATATTCCTATAGATGTACATTTTGTTTCAAAATTTTCGTCAAAACCTTTGATAGTTCTACAAGATTCACCACTATAATTATGTCAAGAAGTGAGTTATTCTTTGTGACCCTTCTTGAAATATCATGTAGCTCCTCTATCCTTTGAAGCTAATAGCCTAATCCCGCAAAACCTTATGGCTAGCTTAGGTGGAGGAAGAGCAGGGGGAAATAAGCCTCCCCCACCACCTTTATACCCTTGAGTCATTGCTAGATATGTCCCATTGAACTTACCCCAGGATGTCCACGATCTCTCTGAGAATTACCTGAAGTGTTTTCCCAAGTATGATGGAGAAAAGACACATTCTACTAAGGAACACATAGTGGCCTTTCAATACTTCACAAACAACCTATTTATGGAGCACGATGATGTCTTCATGAGGATTTTTGTCCAAAATTTAGAGGGGTACGTTAGAAAATTGTTTAGAAAACTGCATATTGCTTCAATTGATAGCTGTCAATCTCTAAAATCTGCTTTTATGAGATATTGGGGTGAAAAAAGAGACAGTCCGCACTACCTAACTGAGTTATTCTCACTCAAGAAGAATGCTAATGAGCTTGTTGCTTATTTTAATAGAATATAACAAGATCCCTAGAGACATAAAACCTTCAAAGCCATCGGCCAAAGTCAAATAAGCTTGTGCATTTGATGTTTACCTTGCCATGTTATTGAGGGAGAGAAGATATATAACTATGCTTGTAATGCAGGATGATCCAATAAACATTGAAGGGAACATGACTGCATCATGTAAAATGAAACTAAAGCAAGATCAAGTAGAAAATAAAAATACTAGAGAAGATGGTGGTACCTTTGATCCCAATAAATATTCTCACGAGGCCAGGATGGATGAAATGTCAAGACTGATAAAAAACTTAACAAATAAGATGTCAAGGTTCGAGGTGGAAAATAACAATGCAAAAAAATCCCCCCAAGAGGGAGGCATGATAAATCCCAATCAATTTAGAATACCTTTTAATCCTCAACTCCTGAGGAGGGAAATAATGAATGATGAAAAACACATCCAACCCTTTTGAAGACCAACAATGAAAATAACATGGCTGAAGAAGTCACGGATGAAGCATATGTTGAATATACAGAGGAAGTACACCTGCTTCAAGATGAGAATAATGCCATGCACCTAATACTAAATGACCATGAATATTCTCTAAATCCCAGGAAGTAGGTCTCTAAAAGTGAACCAAACCAAGGTGTTTCATCCTTAGCTGAGTACAAGATGTTTGTTGATGCACTACATGTTTAAATACACAAGAAATGTAATACCGCTAGGCATAAACCCAATTGTAATGTACATATAGGCTAGTGAGGTAGGATATTTTGGGCCAAAGTGCCTTTGTATATGTATGTTGAGATGAGAGTGTATGTGTGGTTATTAGGCTGGAGAGCTAGATGCTAAAAGTCTAGTGAGCCTATTATTGTAATATGTAATCACTCTCGAATATTAATAATAATACATCACTATTGTAGACCAACTAGACAAAAGAATATAGGGGGCTAGAACTCCACTAGAAGGGAAAGGTGGCTAAGGGTTTAGTAAGAGGGGCTGAACCAAGGGGGCTTAAGCTAAGGAAATATTATAATAATATTTCCTAAAGTATAAAGTATGGGATATTTATTTATCCTAAGTTCCTAAGTGTGGGGAATGTATCACCATGTGGGTGCCCAAGTAGTTCCCCGCATGAAAAGTGTCAAGTTGGGAACATGCAAATATATTTGGGGGATTTGGTACATTTTCCCATCATTCTCTCATTAGTCACTCACTCACTCTTGTCATGTGTACACTCTACCATTCATCAACCATACTTGTACTTGGGAAAGCTTTGAAAGCTGATTGTAGCCAGTAAATCGGGTAATTTGAGTTGAAGAAGTAGGTTGAAAGGCCTGTGTGTATCCCGAAGAAGTGGGTTTTCAGGCCCATGAGCATTCTCTCCAGGTGAGAACTGTTGGGAATTATTTCAATTTGTTCTAGGCTACAACTACAAAGCTCTAAGATTTCTTGTCCGATCTATTGTTGAATCCCTAAAAAGGAAGCGGGGTAGCTGAAGGACAATTGAGCAGAGAAGGGCTACACTTCTGGGGTGGGACGGGTTGTGTGGAATGAGAGGTTGTAGGTTGGTTGATGTAGTTGGTACCTTTCTAAGCATTTATAATTATTAGACCTTAGCTTGGGTTAGGAATTGTTTTCCCTCATGGAGTTTTAGCCCCAGCTCAGGGGTGACATGTTGCTGAGAGTGAGAAACAAAGTCTATGGCTGGGAGGAAAGTATAAGGTTTACACTCAGTTGGCGACTTATTTACAAAAAATAAGTGTCTGTTATGTGTTTGTTTTAATTATTGTGTGCTTATTTATCTACTTTTTGTTATGGGTATTCACTGTTTTAATTATTGCTTAAGTTTATATACTGTTAGAAATGCATTTACGTTCATATGTGGATCATTTAAGTAATTAAATGGTATTAGAGAGTCAGATATTTTATCTAGCATAGCCCAACTTGGGGATGGGGATGCTACAATGTGGTATTAAAGCTCCAATCAACACTGAGCTTGGATGGGCCAAGATAGTAGAGCGTTCAAGATAAAAATTGTTGATTTTTAATTTTCAAAGGATGTCTGCAACATTTTGACGAAATTATTGTAGTCAAATTGGGGAAAATTCACAAGTAATTTGAAAAAAAATGAGCCTAATAGTTAAAAAAATTCAATTTCAATCTCTAATTGGGGATTTCCGGGCTTGTAAATGGGCGAATTCTAGGAATTATAGTGCAACCATGAAATAATTGGAAGCAATCAAGTTGATCCAAAAAGGATCCAGAGAAGGCCAAGAATAACTCAGAACTCACAAAGACAACTCATAATGCTCAGAATGGCTCCAATAGATAAAGAAAGGGAAAAAATTCAAAGTTCCCAAAAGTCAGTGAAAACGACATGATCGTGAAGAGTGCATCGCAAGATTTCTAACGACACAAACAGATTGTTAAATAGAGTTACGGTTTTGAAATATATTCGCGGTCAAAGTTGCGTTCAAATAGGGCCAGTCAGCAGGGGGACACATCATCATCTGTACTGTTGACATTGACATGATGTCAGCATATGACATGGCAGGGTGACATCATTGTATGGGTTGTTGATGTCAGCATGCCATGTGGCAGCACTAGAGGCTGCCATGTGTCACCTGCCAATGGGATTTTCAGGGGTCCATGTGGACCAATAGAAAAGTGCCATGTGGCACCCCCAGACGATGCCACATGGCACCACCCAGGAAGCACCATGTGCTAGTACAGAGTGACAGGGAAGCAATGTTGGTATATAGGTGTACCTATCGGTGGATGACACATGGCCCAATCATCGAGCGACATGTGGCATCCCAAAAATGTCCAATGTTGGTCTGTGAACAATTTAAAAAAAAAAACAATATATGACAGGTCTGCCAAATCTGGCGGACCACGCCAATATTATTAGTCGGTAGAAGTATTGATAGCGGGTATGCTATAATTAGCGGAGAAAATATTTCAACGGATATATATATATCTATATATATATATATATACAAACCAATTTCCAAAATGGAGTATGGTGGGTTTGACCGTGGAACCTCCGCCTTGCCCAATGCCTTTACAACTCCTCCCACAACCAACGTGCCACCGATGCCACTTGTTATATCCGCCCGTATTCATTATTTAAAAAGTACAATCTTCCCAGAGCCAAGGGGAGGCGTGACTGTACCATACAACTACGGGCATAGATCACGATGAAGGGACTGTCATAATTGCAGGTTGTAGAGGGCACATAAACTGAGACAAAATTCTTCTTTGGCCTGGGAGTGCCAGAGTCGGATCAGAGCGTGGAGACAATCATTATTGGGTAATTTGACGCCATGAATCCAGTGGTGATGTCTGTTTTCTGATCTGAGCATTATTTTTGCAGTTTGATTTCAGAATGAGGTATATTCACGTATTTGCCAAATTCTTTTACCAAGTTAATGAAAGAGCCTACCCATTTGAGAGCAGGACCCAGAGACGTAGTCCACCAGGGTCGAACTCTGTTATCAAGTTTTTGTGTTCATATCTAGTTCTTATGTCGCTTAATTTTTAATTTTTCCCTTATTTAATGGTGAATTTTAATTTATGCTAATTTAATATAATTCTTTATAAGTCATGATGAAAATATCTTGGATCACGAGTGAAATTGGGCAAAAATCCGAATTTTTACAGTGTAATTCGTGGAGATTTCAATGTGGATGAGTAAACTTTTTGTGTACAAAGGATGAATTGGTGCTTACGTCATCAAAATTAGTTGTATTGAGATTGATTACAAAGATCTAATGGTGGATGAAGAAATAATTACAAAAATAGGCATTTTTGAAAAAATACGAAAAAAGGCAAAATTGGAAAAATTTGGGAATTTTTCCGTACAGTGACGTCAACATGAAATGAGGACCACATGTCAGCTGATGTGGCAGAGGTGTGACATGTACTTCCATGGTGGAAGGTACATGGTAGCAATATGAGGTATATGTGGAGCCACGATGGTGGGGCATCAGCCTTTCTGCGGAACCATGAGTCCGAGTCCAGTGAAACCTTGATGCGGGGGGTCCCCTAGTGGGTTTGGAAGCCACCAAGGGGGGGGGGGGGGGGNCATATCCACCCCCTTTTGTTAATGGTCGATATGTCGGGTTGGGGGGGGGGCATAAGTCACCACAAGCCGCCACGTTGCTAGTCCAAAAATCGACGGTTTCCTTTGTGGATCCGCCCCCTTTTGTTAATGGTCGGTAGGTCAGGGTGGAGGAACGATGCAATGAAGACCATTGATCATCATTGACCCCCTAAAATCCTCCATCGTTGGATCCAACAATAATATAAGTTGCGTGCATGGGGAAAATTTGGTGCATGATGGGGCTTGCCCATCCGTATGACCCATAAAAGGTTTCCATGTAGGAAACTAGGTCCATGGGGCCCAAAAGGTAAGGTAATGTGCACCAGGAGAGGAAGTAAAGAGAGAAGAAGGTGAAAAATAAAAGGTTTAAGGATGGCCAGAGGCTGACATGGCATCATTCTAGGGGTGCCAGGTGGATCAAGGTTCCACATTAGTATCCCAGTCAGTTTAAATTTGTAGAAAATAGTTAAATTTACCAGAAAATTATGGTGCTTTTCAGGTCATTAACTCGCAAGCCATTTTTGAAGGCCTAAACAACATTTTTAAGCAAATAAAAACCTCGGGAACAAAGTGTATCAAGGTACACATTGTCTTTGCAACTTAAATTAAATAGCTAAGAGAGAGATTTATTACAAGCTAAACTGTTCATCAAACAGAGCCTGTATAAGGGAGTTACAGACTAAACAATGCAAGATAAAATTTAGGTATCAATTTACTTTGAATGCCATAACTCCCTGCTCTGGAATCAGTTTGGGGCACAAAAGTAGTCTTTGGAAATATATTGAACCATAGAATATAGACATGGATTTAAATTAAGATTCTGGGTACCTAAAAGTGCATAGGAGGACGTATAAGGCGCCTGTAGCAATTGAGGCTAAAAATATAAACTGTCCTTAAACTTCATCAGGTTGTATATAACATCCTAGAGCTTAGATGAAGGTGAAACTTGGTAAGATTGTCAAAAATAAAGATATGAAGGAACCCAATTGAGATCTTGTCAAAAATCTAATGGAGTAGGTGCAAATATGCATTAAGATAGCTAAAAAGTGCACTTGGTTGAAGGGTGTACACTTTAAGTAAATGGGTATTGAACAAATGGACATAACTTTCTGTTGAAGTTTCAGAATTGAGCAAGAAAATAGTCATTGGAAAGGTATTGTACAGAGGAATCCAGATAATCAACTAGAAATGTGAATTGGACATTCAAATTCATAAGAAATTAGAAATACTAATTCTGGTGTATTTAAAGGGAAGAATGGTGCATGAATTGATAGATTTGTTAAAAATATTATAGTCTACCAAATCATATTGCATGCACATTTTGTAGAGTTAAGAGAAAATAGATCATAAAAAGATCAATAAGAATACCAAAGGCATAGAAGAAGAACATATGACTTACAACTATGAGGATGAAGTCAATGGGTTGTGTGTGAGCATGGGTAATGTGGGGACATAATCCAATGGGCATGGAGAAGGCAAGGAAGAAAATGTGAATTTGGTGGAAACTACTAAGAGTCTCCAAAGAGATGTTCAAAGATATAAGGATGATAATGAGAGGCTTATGAAGGCCAAATATTTGTAATATAACATCATCACCAGGTTTTTGCAAATCTTGGACATAATAGAGAAGAAAGTGGATAAGGGGATAGACTGAAGCAAGTCAAAGAGCCACAGGTATCATGATAAAAGAAGAGAGTCTAGAAGTATTGACATGAATCACCACCACTCACCAAGACATTCAGTTAGAAGAGCACACAATAGTTCAAGTGCATCACCTATTTGAAAGCATAAGAGAAGGGTTGGAATGGATGAATTGCAAGGAGAAATGAATAAGATCAAACCTCCTACCTTTGATGGTGAGCACAAGAAATATGAGGATGCAAAGACTTAATTGTTAGGAATGATGAAAAAATTTTAGTTGCATAATTACTCCTTACATGAAAAAGGAATACTTGCCATATACCAGCTGAAAGGAAAAGCATCCATGTGGTGGGACTAGTTTGTGCAGGTACAACACATTGATGAGAAGAAACTCAGTTGGAAGTAGTTTAATAAGTACTTTCAGAAGAAATACTTGACCAATCATTATTATGATAGGAAGATGAAGGATTTCTTCGAAATCAAGCTTGGGAGCATGACCATGGATGAATATGAAAGGATAATTTTAGAGCTGTTGAAGTATGTTGACTTCATCAAGGATGAACATGTCTAATATTCAATGACAAGATACAATATGATGATCCCAAGGCATTGGATGAAACAATAAGGGGAGAAAAATGTCTCTATGATCATCATAGAGGAATACCAACTTTCCAAAAGGCTTGGGAAGACAATAAGAAAGGCATGATGGAGCATAGGAAGAAGGGGAACAAGCCACCATTCTTCATAAATAATTCTCAGGGATTACCAACTCAAAATGAGCCCAGAATAACATAAAATTTGGGGAAGAGACCAAGGCAACAACATATGAAATGTTGGGGTTGTGAGGGATATCACATGTACAGAGATTGTCTTCACATATGCGAAAAAGTGAGGATCGTTCACAATGTACAACAAGATGATACAGTTGAGGACTTGGGCAGAGGCATGCCAAGGATCTATGTAACCCTAGATAACAAGCAAGCTGAATTCAATACCACATGATTGAAGTGGAAGGTAAGATCAATGACCAAACTGTTACTATCTTGATTGATTCAGGAGCTAGTCATAGTTATACTGATCCTAAAATGGTGGAAATATTTCATTTTCAAGAAGCAAACTTGGGAAATCTTTGCTAGTTCAGTTAGCTACATGAGCTAAAAGAACAATTAATAAGTTGGTTAAGGAATGTCTAATGGACATGAATTGGATGAGCACAAGGGTAGATTTGAATATCATACCTTTGGGATCATATTATTGCCTCATTGGTATGGATTGGTTGGATAAGCATCATGTTATCCTAGATTGTTACAACAATGCATTTACTTGCTTGGATGAAGAAGGGCACTTGAGGACAATTCAAGGTATTCCAAGGGAAATAGCTATCATAGAAGTTTCAACCTTGGAGTTGAAAAAATTCTTTGGGAAAGGATGCCAATTATTTGCAACACACATGAATGCAGAAACTAAGGATAAAGTGTCAAACATTGAAGACTATGTTGTCCTAAAAGAGTTTGAGTATGTATTTAGAGAAATACCAGGGTTTCCACCCAAGAGGGATATTGATTTCTCTATTAATCTAATGCCTGGAGCATCCCCAATAACCAAGACAACTTATAGGATGAGTACTTTGGAGTTGGAGGAGTTGCAAATGCAACTTGAGGAGATTTTGAAGAAGAGGTATATACACCCAAGTGTGTCACCTAGGGGTGTCCCAATGTTATTTGTAAAAAATAAGGATGGAACCTCGAGGTTTTGCATTGACTTCATGTAGCTAAATAAGGTGACTGTGAAGAACAAGTATCCTTTKCCAATGATAGATGATATTTTTTTCTCAAGTGAAGGATGTAAAGATATTCTCCAAGATTGACCTCGGATTAGGTTATCATCATGTGAGAATTAAAGAAGAGGATATTAKCAAGACAACGTTTAAAACAAGGTATGGCCATTATGAATTTACTGTGCTTCCATTTGGGTTGTCAAATGCACCAACTACCTTTGTAGATTTTAACCTTATACAATATTTAMTGCAAACATATTTTCAGTAAAAGAACATAAAAGATACAATGGAAAATACACACATTACACAGAGATTTTCCCCCTTGAAACCCAAAATGGGAAAACCAACATATTGTATATTAATTCAYAGTGATACATTGTTTACAATACAATATACATATAGGAGCCAAGGGCATCCAAAACCCTAACCCAATGACCTGGATAAGTCAAAAACTCCAATTCCTTAACTAGAAATAGAAAACCATCAGCAAAAACCATGTGCCAAAAAACCACCCAACAATGGACATGAAAAATGAGGTAAAAATGCAACATGTTTCCCAAGGATTTTTTTTTTTCGAGAGGGCCCTGCCCCCAAACCCCTACATTGGCGGGGGGGGGGGATAACCCCCCCCTTAAACCCTCCTACGCAACATAGCACACCCACTCTCTAGTCATGCAAAGAATATAACACATACCCAACATTCTCCCACTTGTTGTTTTCTTTGCATACAAGGGGTTACAAGGTTACATAGTCAACAATCCAAGGCATCAATGCCCATGCATCCTATAAAACAAGAGAAATTCTCATTGCTTATAGTTTTTGTTAATGAATCTGCAACATTATTCAAAGTGTCCACCTTCATCAACAACACTTTCTTTTATTCAACCACGTCTCTCACAAAGTGATATTGAATATCAATATGCTTTGTCTTTGAATGATAAGCCAAGTTCTTTGCCAGAAAAATTGCATTCTGACTGTCACAATCTATCCTTACAGCTTGTTTTACCAACCCAATACTTGAACACAATCTTTGTAACCATACTGCTTCCTTACTTTCATGAGGGGCTGCCATGTATTCAACTTCTGTAGTTGAAAGTGCCACTACAACCTGTCTTTTGCTCATCCAAATGATTGCTCCTCCAAGCAGGTTAAATACATACCCACTTATAGATCTCCTATGATCCATATCTCCAGTCCAGTTTGCATCCACAAATCCATGTATGTCCAACACTCTGTCCAATCCTAGTTTTCCTTGGTAGCACAATCCATAGCTAGCAGTGCCACACAAGTACTTGAAAACCCTTTTTACTATTGTTCAATGCTCCTTCCATGGTTTTGACATATACCTGCTCAAAAATCCCACTGCATGTGCAATGTCTGGTCCAGTACATACCATTTCACACATCAAACTGCCAACTACACTCTCATATGGAACAAACGACATGTCCTCCTCCTCTTCCTATGTCTTGGGACACTGATTTGCAAATAACTTTACACCAACATAAATAGGGACCTTGATTAGTTTACATTCCTGCATATTAAACCTTTGCAATATTGTCTCAACATATTTTCTTTGATTTAACCATAGTTTCCTCTTTTTCTGATCTCTTTTACTTTCCATGCCCAAAATGAAATTTGAAGCACCGAGATCCTTCATGTCAAATTTAGAGGACAACTAAGTTTTCACATCCTGGATAATCTCTTTGTTGTTTCCTATCAACAACATGTCATCCACATACAAGACCAAATAAAACAAATGATCACCAATTAATTTAAAATACATACAATGATCCTCTTTTCTTCTTGTTAAGCCAAGTCCTAGCATATAAATATCACATTTTTGATACCACATCCTTGGTGATTGTTTTAAACCATACAGGGAATTTTTCATCTTGCATACCAACTCCTTCTTTCCCTTCACAACAAATCCTTCTGGCTGCATCATATAGAATTATTATTCCATATCCCCATGTAGGAATGTTATCTTCACATCCATCTGTTCTACTTCAAAATCAAATGCAACAACAAAGAATAATACAATTTTATAGAAGTTAACTTGGGAATAAGAGAAAAAACCTCACCAAAATCAATTCTCTCAACCTGGGAATAACCCTTTGCTAATAACCGAGCTTTGTATTTCTTCACTTTTCCTTTTGCATTCAACTTCTTTCTAAATACCCATTTTATTCCAATTGGATTTCTTCCAGTCGACAAATTTACTAGATCCCAAGCCACATTCTTATCCAAGACTGCCATTTCTTCATCCATGGCATTTTTCTAGAACTTTCCATCTTCTGAATCCACTGCCTCCCTGACAGTTCTAGGATCATCATCAATAATAAACAAAGAAAAAATTGAACGAAAATCAAATGGAGTACTGGTAGCCTTCTTTCTCGAACCGATCTCCTCAATACTGGAGCATGGGGATCTTATTCTTCTGATTCACGTTCTTTTGTAGAGTTTGATTCATCATCCTTTAAATTAAATTCTATTTTCTCTGTTTCTTCCTTACTTGGCAGGACTTCATATTTAACAACATCCTTCATTTCTCTAAATACCACATCTCATCTATAAACAACCTTCTTATTTTATGGGTTCCAAAGATTATAACATTTGATACCATATTTATACCCAAGAAATATACAGTTTTTAGCCTTCTTATCTACTTAATCATGTTTTCATTTTGAACATGAACATAGGCCTCACAAACAAATACCTTGAGATGTGTGAGAGATGGTTTCTTACTAGTCCATACCTCTTGTAGAGTCTTGTCATCCAGTGTTGATGAGGGTGATATGTTGACCAGGTAACATGTAGTACCCACTGCCTTTGCCCATAATTCTTCCCCTAACCCGACACCACTGAGCATGCACCTTGCTTTTTCCATCAACGTCCTGTTCATCCTTTTTGCAACTCCATTCTGCTGAGGTGTATATGGAGTAGTATTCTGATTTTCTATACCACACTTCTTACAAAATTCTTCAAATTCATTCCTGCAGAACTCTCTGCAATTATCTATCCTCAACACCTTAATTATTTTCTTTGTTTGATTCTCAACAAGAGCCTTAAACTCTTTAAACCTGTCAAAGACTTCATATTTTTTCCCGAGGACATATATCCAAGTATTCCTTGAGAATTCATCTATAAATGAGACATAGTACACATATTTTCCCAATGATGGGACCGACACAGGTCCAAACACATCACTGTGAACTAGTTGTAAAATTCCTTCTGCCCTCATTGCACCAGAGGGGAATCTTACCCCATTCTGCTTCCCATATACACAATGTTCACAGAAATCAAAATCCAGAGAGAAGTTATACATACCTTCAACCATACCTTTACCTTATAGTAGTCAAAGACCCTTCTCTCTGATATGCCCCAGTCTTTGATGCCACAACATAACCTTTTCTCCAAAGACTGTAGGAGTTATTTCTTATTCAACTCCAATATCAGGAACAATGGAACTATTACACCCATCACTAATAGTGCTTCCTTGCAGCTTATACAGAGTTCCAAACCAAACTCCCTTCAACAACACCATTGCTCCTCAAATAATCCTGGAGGTTTCCTTTTAAAATATTGTTTTTACCCCTGCATCATCCATTTTTCTTAAATAAATCAAATTTCTGGCCAAACATGGGATGTGAAAAACACCATGTAGTGTTCTAATCCTTCCATCTATGATCCTCAAATTGAATTTTCCTCATACTATGATTTTGGTTGTTGAATCATCACCTAGGAAAACATTACCTCCATCATACCTTTCATGTTCACAGAACCACTCCTTGTGGGGAGTCATATGAAAGGATGCACCTGAGTCAACCAACCATGCCTCATGATCTGCATGTATGCTTGAAGAAGCCAAGTGCACATCCCCTCCTTCTTCCTTGGAGGTCTTTTCTTCTATAGAAGGAGCTTCTTCAGATCCCTTCTTTTTTTCAATTTTGGATCTACACTGCTTCTTGTAGTGCCCTTCTTTTCCACATCTCCAACATAACTTTACAAACTTTCTGGGAGATTTAGATCTACCCTTAGACTTAGGTATCTCACTTGAGCACTTAGATATATTTCTTTCCTTGGAGTGTCCTCTTTCAAATAATGCATACATGCTCTGTCTTTCCATGTTCTTCCATCTCATCTCCTTCGACAATAAGGATGAGACCACTTCATCAAAATTCAAGGCAGTTGTATTACTACCTATGGCCACAACCAAACTATCCCATGAGTTTGGTAAAGAAAATAGTAAACTGATACACTTATCTTCATCTGAAATTTTAATCTCAACATATACTATCTAACTTACCACAGTATTGAAGGTGTTCAAATGCTCTACCACCAAGAGTATCCATCTATCATCCCCAGGTTATATAATTTCTTTCTCTGGAAAATTTTATTTACTAGAGATTTAGACTGATACAACTTCCCCAACTTATCCCATAAATATTTGACCGTAGATTCCTCTGACACATTCAGTAATACTGAATCTGAGAGACACAGTCGGATTGTGCTCTTCGCCTTCCTATCCAAATTTTTCCAGTCATCTGCTGAAGTTATTGTAGGTTCAATACCTGGATCGACTGCGATCCACTAATCTCTATCCACCAACAGATCTTCCATATTGAGCTTCCACAACTCAAAAATTTGCCCATTGAACTTCTCGATCTCCATTTTCGAACTGCTCGCCATTTCTTTTCACCTAAAAAATAAATACCACATATCTCCCACTGTAACAAGGCTTATCACAGTCCCGAGCCAAACCCTTGACCACAAAGGAACCCCCCTGAAGATAACCTCTCTTTGATACTAAATGTAGATTTTAACCTTGTACAATATTTACTACAAATAGATTTTCAATAAAACAACATAAAATATACAATGGAAAAAACACACATTACACAGAGAGTTTTCCCTTGGAAACCCAAACTGGGAAAACCAACATATTCTATATTCATTCATAGTGATACATTGTTTACAATACAATATACATATAGGAGCCAATGACATCCAAAACCCTAACCCAATGACCTGGATTAGTCAACAAACCTAATTCCTTAACCGGAAATAGAAAACCACTGGCAAAAACCATGTGACGAAAAACCGCCTAACAATGGACACAAAGATCAAGGCGACACGAAAAATGATATCGTTTCTCGAGGCAAAGAATATAACACATACCAAACAACCTTCATTTTTTTTAATGAATGGTATTTTTAGAGATTACTTAGATAATTTTGTCATTGTATTTTTGGATGACATATTTATCCACTCTAAGTCCGAAGAAGAGCATGATTATCACTTGAGAATGGTGCTACAAGTATTGAGGGAACATTGGTTGTATGCAAAGTTGAGCAAGTGCTTATTATGTTAGAGGCAGATCCATTATTTGGGCCATATCATTTCAGAGGAAGGGATAATAGTGGATTTGTAAGAGATAAAAACCATTGAAGAATGGATAGTACCAAAGAATGTATCAAAGGTGAGATCTTTCATGGGACTTGCAGGTTATTATAAAAGGTTTATTGAGGGATTTTCAAAGATCGCTCACCCAATCACTTCTTTGTAAAATAAGGGTGTGAGATTTGAATGAACTGTAGATTTTGAAAGAATTTTTCAACACTTGAAGATATTGTTGACAAGTGTACCAATTCTAAGGATTGTTGATCCAAATGAATATTTTGTTGTATGCATAGATGCTTGCAAGGAAGCGTTGGGATGAGTCCTTTGTCAGAATGGGCATGTGGTATTCTATGAATCAAGGAAGTTAAAAGAGAACGAGATACACTATGCCACTCATGATCTAGAATTGGTATCCATAGTGCATGCCTTGAAGATGTGGAGGCACTACCTCATGGGAAGAAGATTTGAGTTGAGGATAAACCATAGTAGTATGAAATATGTGTTTGGACAACCAACTTTGAATGCTACGCAAAGTAGATGGTTGGAATTCCTTGGTGAGCATGGATTTGATATAAAATATATTAAAGGTAAGGAGAACAAGGTGACTGATGCACTCAACATCAAGGTGAATGAGATGCATGCTACAACCATTAGCATGTACAAATCTGATTTGAAAGACATGATTTTGGAAGCTAAAAAATCAAATCATTATTACATGGAGACTAGGAAAAATTACAAGGAGGAAATAATCAACAAAGAATTGAAGCTTATGAGCTAAGTGAGGATGGAATACTCATGTACAAAGGCAAAGAATATGTACCTAATTCAGAGGAGTTGAAAAATATAGTGCTAAAAGAAATGGATAATGTCCCTTATATTGGGCACCCAGGCTGCCAAAAAACTATTGCAGTTATCAAGTGTCAATATTTTTGGCCGTGTATGAAGGAAGAAGTGGCTAAGTATATTTCTAGATGTTTAGAATGTCATAAGGTCAAGGTTTAACATAGAAATCTTGCTAGTTTTCTATAGCCATTGCCCAATCTTGAGTGGAAATGGGAAGTGGTGACAATTGATTTCATCACCTAGATGCCCATAACAATGAAGCAAGATGATTCCATCATGGTGGTGGTGGATAATCTCAATAAAGATTCTCATTTTATTCCTATGAAGTTAACTCACAAGGTAGCTAACATTGTAGATATTTGTATGAGGGAAATTGCGAGGCTTCATGGTGTGCCTAAGGTAATTGTTTTTGAGAGAGATCCCAAGTTCACATAAAACTTTTGGAAGGGATTATTCAAAGGATTTGAGGAAAATATGAATTTTAACATAACATATCATTTGGAATCAGATGGGAAAACAAAGAGGTCAATCAGGTGATTGAGGATATGCTGAGTATGCATGTGATGGATAACCATCAAAATGGGAAGATTGTCTACATTTGGTTGAATTTTCTTATAATAATGGGTATAAATAATCTTTAAAGATAAGCCCATTTGAGACATTATATCATAGAATGTGAAACACATGAGTGAGTTGGGATAGCCCATCAGATAGAGCAGTGGTTAGGTTAGAATTGCTTAGAGAAATGGAGGAACAAATGGTGAAAATAAAACAAAATTTAAAAGCTTCCCAAGAGAGGTAGAAAAGTTATGTAGATAAAGGTAGAACTCAAAGAGAGTTTAAAGTGGGTGACCAGGTGTTCTTAAAAGTGAAGGCCAAGAGAAGTTCCCTAGAGTTGGGAAGTTTTTAAAAGCTTGCAACAAGATATTGTGGGCCCTTTGAAATCCTCGAGAGAATTGACCCTGTTGTATACATGCTTGCACTACCTGCATCCATGTACATTTATAATACATTCCATGTGTCTTTTCTTAAAAAGTATGTTCTTGATGCTAATCATGTAATTAATTGGAATGTGATCCAGGTGGGGCAAGAAGGAGACTTCCAAGTACATCCGATGTGCATATTGGATCGGAAAGTCAAGCTGATCTGGAATCGAGCAATAGAGATGGTAATGGTCCAGTGGACCTATTATGATCATGAAGATGCAACCTAGGAGCATGAAGATTCCAAGTGGGTGGAGTACCCACATATTTTTCAAGACTTTTGAAGTTTTTTTATTGTACATGTGTATACAATGCACCGAGGACAGAGCATAAATAAGGGGAAGGGGAATGCAATACCCCTAGGCCAAACCCAAATTGTAATGTACACATAGGATGGTGAGACAGGACATTTTGGGCTACAATGCCTTTGTATATGTATTTTGAGGCCTGTAGTGCCTATGTGGTTATTAGGCTAGAGAGCAAAATGCTAAAAGGCCAGTGAGCCTATTATTGTAATATGTAATCACACTTGGTTATTAATAAGAATACATCACTTTTGTAGACCAACCAGATAAAATAGTATGGGGGGATAAAAATCCACTAGAAGGGAAAGGGGACTAAGGGTTTAGGAAGACGGGCTAAGCCAATGTAATATTATAATAATATTTCCTAAATTCTAAAGTATAGGATATTTATTTATCTTAAGTTCCTAAGTGTGGGGAACGCATCACCATGCGGGGGCCCAAATAGTTCCCCACAAGAAAAGTGTCAAGTTGGGAACATGCAAATATATTTGGGGGATTTAGTAGATTTTCCATCATTCTCTTATTATTTACTCACTCACTCTTGTCATACATACACTCTTACATTCATCAACCATACTTGTATTTGGGAAAGCTTTGGAAGCTGATTGTAGCCAATAAACTGGGTAATATGAGTTGAAGAAGTAGGTTGTCAGGCTTGTGTGTATCATGAAAAAGCAGGTTTTCATGCTCGTGAGCATTCTCTCCAGGTGAGAGAACTGCTAGGAATCATTTCCATGTGTTCCAGGCTACGACTACATAGCCCTGATATTTCGTGTTTGACTTGTTGCTGAAGCCCCAGAAGGGAAGTTGGGTATCCAAAGGACTGTTGAGTAGAGAAGGGACACACTTCCTAGGGTGGGATAAGCTGTGGGAAATGAGAGGCTATAGGATGGTTTTTGGAGTTGACACCTTAGTCTGATCATTTTTGTTTATTAGACCTTAGCTTGGGTTAGGAATCCTTTGCCCCGATGAAGTTTTAACCCCAAATCATGGGTGATCTGCTGCTGAGAGTTTATGAGAAACATAGTCTATGGTTGAGAGGAAATTCTGAGGTTTGGATGCAGTTGGTGACTTATTTACAAAACATAACTGTCTATTATGTGTTTGTTTTAATTACTGTGTGCTTATTTATCTATTTTCTCTTATGGGTATTTACTGTTTTAATTATTGCTTAAGTTTATATACTATTAGAAATGCATTTACATTCATATGCATAACATTTAAGTAATTAAGTGGTATTAGAGAGTTAGAATGTTTTTGTGGCATAGCCCATCTTGGGGCTAGGGATGCTAAAATAAATATTATCTTAGGCCTAGGAGAAAAGAAACTATCCAAGATAGTCAACCTCGACCTAAGAAGCCTGGCCCAAGTCATTTCAAGGATAAAGTCAAAGAAATTACTGATATTTCCGAGTCTAATGAAGTTATGGAACCTTCAAAGAGAGAAGAAGAAATTAAATAATGTGAGGGATCAGTTCCATCGTTTAACATTGAAAAATAATTGTCTAAAATTAAAATCCTTGTACCAATGGTGGAATTGGCTAAGAATCCTTCATATCAAAAGCAAATTGAGAAGGTCATACAAGGAAAATGAGCAACAAGCCGTCCTGATACCTTAAATGTACAATATGAGTCCCCCACCATAGTTTTTGGCCCTCATATAGTTGATAAAGAAGAATCTGTTGCACCTTTCTATGTAACATTGAATATCCATGACAAAATGTTGCACAATTGTATGCATGATTCTGGAGCATCACACAACCTCATGCCCAAAGTAGTCATGGAAAAGTTGGGATTGGAAATAACTAGACCATATCATGACCTCCATTCTTTTGATGCTAGGAAAGTGAAGTGTGATGGGTTGGTTAAGGACATGGAAATTACTTTAGCTCAACTTCCTCTCAAGAGCATCATGATGGATGTGGTGGTGGTTTATGTGACAACTAATTATGGCAGCCACTCTCAAGTACATGGGCAAATAAGCTGGGAGGTATTATGTAGATGGACATGACTTATGCCACTATACCAATATTTAGAGCTAAAAACAAAATCTTGCACAAAGAGAAAATTTTTACTTCATGATGAGTGAACATAACCACCATGTAAACCATCCCATCTATGCCAATGATGAATATCTCGGATATTGTATCCTCACAGTTAGTGAAGAATACAAGGAAGTCCTAACACACACAGATCCTTTGGTAAGCTCCACTAATGAAATAAACGGTATATGGAATTTTTTTTTTGATGGGACATATTCAAAGGAAGGAATGGGAGTTAGTGTGGTACTTATTCTCCCCAAAAAGAAATAAGTAAATTTGTCATACAAACTAGATTTTGAGGCCACTAACAATGTAGCCGATTATGAGGCCTTGATTCTGGTCTTAAAGGCAACAAGAAAAATGAAATTTACCAAGCTTGTGTTATTTGGAGATTCAAAACGAGTGGTGTAGCAAATCATAGGTTCTTTCCAGACTAGGCATCCCAGAATGAGCACGTATAGGAATCAAGTATGGGATTTAATTGATAATTTTCATGAAGCCTTTAATATTTATGTTGTTTTCGTAGAATTTAATCAGCATGCTGATTCCTTAGCAGTAACAACTAGTACTTTTAAAACACGAGCCATTCCCCAAGTTAAATATTAAATTGAGATGAGATATAGACCATACATCCCAAACAACATCAAATATTGGAAAGTTTTTTAGGATGACCAACAAATAAAGAAGTTCGTGGAGGTAATAGATGAATTTACAAATACTCACATTGATTCAAATGATAAAGAAGAGTCCAAACCAATGATTGAAGGAGAAATTGAAATTACTCTTGAATTCAATGAGTATATGGCTGAACATAAGGTCCTTCAACTCAAGAATAATTTTATTCCTAAAGGGATAGTACCATTGGAACAATTGTTTGATAGAAATGATGTACCCGTGAAGCCAACAATCCTTCCTAAAGATGATAACACTAAAGACGGTAATATAGGGACTGCAAAAGAACCTAAATACATAAAGTTGTCAAAATAGATTCTCGTTGAACATAAGGAAAAATCCTTGAGGTTATTCAAAGAGTACATGTATGTTTTTGCCTAGAAATACGAAGTCTTAAAGACTTATGATACTGACATCATACAACATAGAATACCCCTCAAGCCTGGTACTAAGCCTTTCAGGAAGAAACTAAGGCAAGTTAACCCTCTTTTACTGCCTACCATTGAGAAGGAAGTAAGGAAGCTACTAGATGCTCATATCATAATTCCCCTCGTGTATTTTGAATGGGTAGAAAACTTGGTTCTAGTTAGGAAAAATAGTGGAGAAATAAGACTCTGTGTGGATTTCAGGAACCTAAATAATGCTCACTAAAGTATAACTACCCTTTTCCCAAGATGGATCACATACTGCAAAAAGTAGTGGGAGTAAACAAGATCTCCATGATGGATGGTTTCTCAAGATACAACAAAGTGGAAATTCATCTTGAAGATAGGGAAAATACAACCTTCACAACACCATGGGGGTCTTTCATGTATGGAAAAATGCCTTTTGGCTTGATAAATGTAGGAGACACATTTAAAAGAGATGGATATAGCTTTTGTGGGAGAAAAATATAGATCCATTGTTATCTACCTTGATGTCATGACTGTATTCTCAAATATAGATGAGGATCACATTAAGCATTTAAGACAGACCTTTGTGAAGCGCAACAAATTTGGATTGTCCCTAAATCCTAAGAAGTCTTATTTTACTATGATGGATGGAAAGCTCCTGGCCCATATAGTATTTAAATAAGGGGTAAAGATAGATACATAAAAAGTAGAGGCCATCAAACAAATTGTCTTACCTAGGAACAAAAAAAAATACAATCCTTCCTAGGCAAGATCAATTTTCTGAGGAGATTTATCCCAAATTCTGCTGAAATGATAAAGCACATCACTAACATGTTAAAGAAAGACCACAAGTCAAAGAGTCCTTTCAACATATCAAAGAGGCGTTGGGAGATTCTCCAGTCTTGGTTAGCCTAAACTATGATAAAGAGTTCTTCATATTCTCTTTTGCCTCAGAACATACCATAATTGCTATGTTGTTGCAGAAAAATGAAGAAAATCAGGAGAAACCCATAGCCTTCTTCAGTAGAGATTTAAGAGATGATGAACTGAGATATAACAACCATGAAAAATAAGCATATGCCCTAGTCAAGGCATTGAAATCATTTAGAGATTATATATTGCACTCTAAGATATTTTCTTATGTACCCACTAGTGTAATAAAATACATCCTCACACAACTTGATGATGAAGGAAGAAGGGGTAAATGGATTTCCAAACTTATGGAGTATGATTTTCCTATCTGGATCAAATTGCATGGCTTTAGAAATGAATTCTCTATCAATAAGCATCGTGACAACAAAACCTGAAGAAGATGAAACAAAAGAACCATCTTTGAAGGTAATCCCTAAATTTGCTCAATTTGATTGGTACAAGGATGTAATTTTCTACCTACGAAAGTTAAGTTTCCTACCAACATGGGACAAAGATAAGGCCAGATCCATTAAAATTTAGGCTATGAAGTATTGCATTATGGGGGAGAACATTTTTTGGAAGGGCCCAGGAGGAATTTTATTAAATTGCCTCACCGAAGAGGAGATAGAAGGAATTATTTCTGAGTTTCACAAAGGAGTGTGTGGGGGTCACCGCGCTTAGAGGGCCATTGCATACAAGATCCTTAGGGATGGTTATTATTGGCCCTTACTGTTTTTTGATGTGAATTACATGGTTAGAGCATGTGTGGAATACCATATGTTTACAAGAATACAAAAGTTGCAGCCTCTTCCACTCAGACCTATCAAAGCAAAGACACCTTTTTAGCAATGGGGATTGGATTTCATTGGTGAAATTAATCCAAATTCAAGTGGGAAACATAAGTGGATTCTAACAACTTCATATTATTTCATTGAGTGGGTAGAAGCCATCCCCACAAGGGTAGTGATTGACATAGTCATCATCAAATTCCTCGAGGAGAACATTTTGGCCAGATTTGGGTGACCAAGGAAGATCATAACTGACAATGCACACACCTTCAAATCTGCTAAGCCGATGCATTTTTTCCAAAACTATAACATAGAGTTTGGACACTCTACTGCTTGTATCCACAGGGAAATGACTTCACTGAGTCCTCCAATAAGAATCTCATCAATATTATCAAGAAAATGTTGTCCCAAAATAAAAAGCATGAGATTCCCACCTGAAATATGCAGTTTGGGAAGACAGAGTAAGCATAAATAGATCTATATGAACTTCTCCTTTTCAATTGGTGTGTGGATTGGAATCCATTTACGATATCCAACTCAACCTTCCTATGATGAAGTTACTATAAGATGAGGAGGTAGAATGAGATGATATGTAGAGAAGAATTAGCCAACTGACTGAAGTTCAACATATAAGAGAACAAGTGTAGGTGCAGTTCCAGGATCACCAAGCAAGAATGAAAGAATTTTTTGATAAGAGGGCCAAAGAAAGAAACTTCATGACAGGAGACCTGGTCCTAAAGTGGGATGCCAGAAGGGAAGCTAAAGGGAAGCATGCAAAATTTGACAACCTTTGGCTTGGACCCTTCCAAGTTGTTGTAGCTCAAGATAACAACATATATGCATTGGATCAACTGGATGGAGAGTTGTTTGGGGCTCTTGTAAATGGGAGGTTCCTCAAACACTTCTTGCAATACTGAATCCTTAAAAAATTTCTTATCATGTACATAAATAATTTTTTTTCCATTCCTTTCCATGTATTTTTAATTTTACTTCATTCACCATTTATTACACAAGCAAGTAGGTAGGTTTCTAACATTGTAAGTTGTTGAGCATTTTGTTTCACCTATAAGTTCAATTTTCAAGTGTGTGAGGGTCTATCATTTTAATGTAGACTCCATAACCCAACAGAGGAAGGCACTTGGTCTATAGTTCTCAACAAACCACATGGGTATACTATCCCTGTTGGATCTGATGTTAGTACCATATTTGATCCTATCAGAAAGATGCATGCTAGTAAAGATTATAAGGTTGAAATTGGACAAAATGGAGACAAAATGTGAGCTTATAAAGCTCCTGGACCAAAAGAGCTAGCAGATTTTGAGGCACCCTAGAGAAATCAAAATAAAAAATCATGCCCTAGGGGCCCAAGGAAAAGTTGTAAATACCCATGCGCTTATTGGGAGCTAGAACATGGATAATTGTGCTCCTAAAAGACTTAATCCCTTTTCTAAAAAAAAGGTTATATCATGGGACCAAAGCCTAGGAATCAAGCGCTAGAAAAGGTGTGGGGCCCGATCATCCAACAACTGCAGGCGAGAAAGATCTACGGTGGGTGATCAATGTGGCATCGTAAAGTTGCGCGAGAGATACCAAGCATAAGGGGTGTGTTGACGACGATTTTTGTCAACAATACTTTGTCGACAAAGCGTTGCCAAGCTTATCCTCGAATGAAATTGTTTTCGCAAAATTTTTTCTAGTCTCGTTAAGATTAACACAACCCACGTGACAAAGTTAATATGGCTCTGAATCTATCATTCATATGACTTATTTTCGAAATTCTACACATTCTTAAACTTATCATTTATATACTCATAAGCCAAGTCTAAATATATTTTTCATGCCTTTCTCTTTTCCTAATCCACTCCATTGTATACCATCATATAACTCCTTTATGTTCCATGAATCACTTTACCTTCATGACCTTTAATAAAGGAAAAATAAGCAAATTTTATAAGTTCATATCATAAAGCCATAAGCCATACTATATTACTTCTCTATATTTGCATGACCCTATTACCTTCTTACTTTGACCTTCTCTAACTAAAGCATATATAATTCTACTTTATACAAAATCATCCTTTACCATTATATATTAAAATAACTCTCATGTAAGCCAATTCCATAGTTATTTCTTCATAGGAGAAGGAAATGACGACATTCATGATGACTATGTATTAAGCGCGAGAACATAGTGTGGCTTATATGGTTCTTATTTCATCACTTAGCCACGCGTACAAGAATTCGAAGATGGTCCCTTAAGCTATGTTAATGATGGTCAAGCTTTTGGCGAAAAAGTCGATGTCATTATATATATATAAAATTAGACAACCCTTTAAGAAGATGGCTCATCGACTTCTGTCAATTCAAGTGTTAGTTTTCAAAGAAATATATTCTCTAGTGGTGGAAGGAGGAGTTGGATATATTATTTATTCCTGAAGAAAATTCCAAGTGGTTCGCTTCAATTGTTAACGACCTCAAGTGTTGAAACTACTCAACCAATGTTTTAAAAAGAGCAGCAGCAAACCAAAAAAAAAGGAATTCGGAGGAGGGGGTTTTGAAGATATATATATTTTTTCGAAGAATATAGTTTTAAGAAGAAATTCAGAGAGAGATTTGGTAGAATTTTCAGAGGATAGTATGCTGGGAGTGCCGTGAGGATTGTCTTCATTCTTTCTTTTTCTACATCTTCAGCAGATATTGACATAATCGTCGACAACAAGGGGTTTTGAAAAGTAGTAAAGAGGATAAGCGAGGATGAGTTTGTGGCCTTCATAAGGTAAATATTTACTTGTTTAGTTTGTTGTAATAAGGCTCGATTTGATTCGACGCTAATCAGTTTTACTATGCGGGTTCTCTCCTTGCGATTCGCCACCATGGCTCAATTCCTTCTTGACTCAACTTTTTTTTTCTTCTTCATGCTTTGTCTTTCTATTGTATATTGTGTCTAGGAGAGCTAAAAACCATATACTTAACCCTAGTCTACACAAAAACTTGCAAATTTTGAAGATTATGATTTTGTATGAAAAGTCTTTTAACAAAAATAATTTCTTTCTCGCTCAACATTATCTCCGGATTTTTTCTCACCTCTATTTTACACTTTGATTTGATTTTAGAATATAAAAAATAAATAAATTTTTAAAAATACAAAACAAAAACATTTTATTTTGTTTACACTCATATGTATAAAATTTTAGTTGTTAATGTGCATAAACCCTTTTGTTTTGTTTATTTTACTATTTTAATTTTATTTATTTTTAACTTATAAAAAAAATATAAAAATGTTATATCATAAAACGTTACTTCTATATATGCTTTATATCATAAAACGTTACTTCTATATATATGCTTCAAACTAAAATAAGCTTTTCTTTTAATTATTTTAAATCTCATGGTTTATTTACTTTCTCCAGTTTTTAGTCAACTTTATTTTAGTTACCCTTTTTTGTTAAAATAAAAACAAAAGTTACCTTTTTATTTCTTATTTAATTGTTTTCCTTTTACTAGTTTTGATTACTTCAAATGTATAAAGTATTGAAAAGTATAATGTTAGTTTTGATTACTTCAAATGTATAAAGTATTGAATTGTAAATAACATAAAATTATATAAAAATTAAATATTGTTTAAAAGATTAATTATAAGGCAAAGGATTTCATGCTTGAATTATAGGTTAGAAGAAAATTAGTCTAAAGTTCAATGTATGTTTTTGTTTGGGGCTTTAAGCCTAGGGTGATATTCCCTCTTCTTCTCAGCTAGCTCTGCAGGAGGTTGAAAATGTTGATGTTGGAGACTCCTTAGTCTTTTGACGTCAACATATTTTTGGCGACCATACTGGGGAGAACCGTTCAATGGTTCTTTCCTAGTTTTTATTCTTTTTTACTTTTCCTAGACCTCAATGTCTCAACCGATTGGAAGCCTGTTTGGTGGTTATAACCCTGTGGTTTTAGCTACTAACCCTGGGAAAGTCATTCACAAGTATGTCCTGTTTGAGTTTGAAGTAGACCTAAACAATTCTCCTTGGTTTGTTCCCATTCCCTTGAAGTTCACTCACCCTGTGAACCCTTTACCTCACAAATTTAAGGATCATTTGCCTCTCTTCCATGATGATGGAACTGTTACAGTTATTGAACACCTTCGTGCATTTTTGAATGCTTGTGTCATTCTTAGAGTAAATAATAATGATACTTGTATGCTATTGTTTATGAATTCCCTTCAAGGCGATGCCACCTCCTTATTTTCCAACCTTCCCGATGGATGCATTTCTACTTGGTTTGCGTTGTCTTACTAATTTACTTCTACTTTTGGGCATTTGGATAATCCTTACAAGCATCTTAAGAGGTTTAATCAATTACACATGAAGGATAATGAGATAATTCTTACTTTTAATCTTCAGTTTAACAAGTTGTACAATTTAATTCCTACTTCTATTTTCCCTACCAACTTGGTTGCCTTATTGCATTACTACGAACTTCTACCCCCTCTTTACCTATGGCAGTTGGAAGAAAAGAATGTTCAAAACCTAGAGCTAGCCCTATCTATGTGCCTCAACTTCGAAGAACAAAACCGTCGAACATGTTACTCCTTTGGCGTTTTTGATTCACACAACGAGTTGTCTTGTTTAATCCCCATCATTAAGAGCTTACAAGATTGCATGTCCTTTCTCGAGTCTCAATCTTCAAATCATACTGGGAGTATCTCTCAAGAGCCCTCTCTCTTAGGGACTAATCATAATGAATCAAATAGTTGTGGACGAGAGCTTGAATGTGACGAGGAACATGATTATATCATGATGCTTAATGACCAATCCACCTCTCACACCCCTCTTAAACCTCATACCCAAAATCACCTTTCATCTCAAGCTTCTTCTCTGTACGCATACAATGGAAATTTTGATTACGCAAATGAAGAGATCGATGCTAATTATGTCAAACCAATTTATGATACATTTGCAATTGATGATGATGCTAATGAGTGGTCAAATGATGTCGGCTAGTTTGATTTTAATGATGCATGCAACAAATTCTTTTCTAAAGACATATATGAGTTCAATCAAGATCTTAATTTGTATAAAAATTTCGCTAATCCTTTGTTCGAATCAAAAGAGGATAAAGAACTTGGCACTATCAAACATGTCCCTCCTTGGCACAATTTTTATTTTGAAGATAGTGACTATTATAGGGGCATTCCAAGGTTTTTTAATCCATGTTATGAATCTTCTTTACATCATGACGATCTTGTTCCTGATAGAAAGGTCCCTAAAGATGACACTAAATTGTTTGTTGAATTCATGGACCATCCCTTTAAGGTACAAACCCTGAACCCTAAATCTAATTCAATTAATACCTTCATCAATTCTGGCAAAACATCTGTTGGTTGGCATGTCTTGGAGGTTGGTGGTCATTTATTTTGGCTATTGATTAATCATATCTTTGCGCCGTATACAACTGTTGGTTGGCATTTTGGTAGTCCCTCCACACACAAA
>ML791039.1:330353-343253 GCA_009831015.1 Picea engelmannii
AAGATCTACAAGTGGGTATGTGTTTAACCTATTTGGAGGAGCAATCAGTTGGATGAGCAAAAGATAGGCTGTAGTGGCACTCTCAACTACAAAAGCTGAATACATGGCAGCCACTCATGCAAACAAGGAAGTAGTATGGCTACAAAGATTGTGTTCAGGTATTGGGTTGGTACAACAAGAAGCGAGATTAGACTGTGACATTCAGAGTGCAATATTTCTGGCAAAGAACCCAGCTTATCATTCAAAGACAAAGCATATTGATGTTCAGTATCACTTTGTGAGAGACATGGTTGAGGAAAAGAAGGTGTTGCTGGAAAAGGTTGACACTTTGAAGAATGTTGTAGATTCATTGGAAAAGTCTATGAGCACATAAAAGTTCTCTTGGTGTAGAGAAACAATGGGCATTGCTTCCCTGGATTGTTGACTATATAATTCCCTGGACCCCTGGATGCAAAGAAAACAACAAGTGGGAGAATGTTTGGTATATGTGTTATATTCTTTGCATCTGTGTGTGTGGGCACATCAGATACGACAACTACGTCTGGAAGATTTGTAAATTAATCCCGAATTAAGGGATTAAGGTTTTGGTATCTACAAAATACCTAAAAACATTGTATATATTGTATGGTGAATGGTGAAATTCGATATAATGAAAATAAGAAAGGTTTTCTCGGTTGAGGGTTTCCAGTATAAAATCTCTGTGTACTCTGTGTATGAGCCATTGGTTACTTTCTATCTTGCTTAAGAATCTATATGCATTGCTTTACTTCACAGGTTTAAAACTTACACCGGGGTCTTAATTGTTTCCACCTTATTTTGTTGGATAACCAAACATTCAACGAAAAACCTTTGAACATCAATTTTAAGGCCATCCCAAAAGAATTCCTTCTTGACCCTATGGTAGGTTTTCAAAAATCCCGAGTGCCCTCCTATTGAAGAGGTGCGCAATTCCAATAGTACCTTTTGTTTGAGTTGGGAGTTCTTACATAAAAATAAGCGATCTTTGTACCATAGTGAATCATTTTTCCATGTAAATGTATTTGATGCATTAGAATCCCGCTGCAACCTTTGAATGACAGTCCACACTTTTTCGCCATTTTTCCATTCATCCCTTGCTTCTATTATCCAATCAGGTTGGATGATCAAGATAACATAGAGAAAGGCCTCAAAATCTTCACCCTTTCTTGAGAGTGCATCTGCCACAACATTTTGCTTCCCTTTTTTATAGACGATTTCAAAATCATAACCCAATATCTTGGTCACCCATTTTTGTGGTTATTTTGAAGATAGTCTTTTTTCTAAGAAGTATTTAAGACTATCATGATCTGTTTTGACCTTGAAGTGCCTACCTATTAGGTAAGGACGCCATTTCTTCAATGCATGTAGTATTGCCACAATTTCCTTCTCATAAATGGGTTTGTGTAAGTCCTTTCTTTTGAGTGGTTGACTTTCAAAAGCAAGGGGCCTTCCTTCTTGCATTAGGACAACACCAATTCCATTTCCCGAGGCATCACATTCCACAATAAAGGTTTTTGTGAAGTCTGGAGTGGTCAAGACAAGAGCTTTTCACATCACCTCTTTAAGTTGTTCAAAAGATTTAGTTGCCTCTAGAGTCCATGAAAATGCATCCTTCTTAGTTAGTGTCGTTAAAGGTGCTGGTATTCTTCCAAAGTTCCGAACAAACTTGCAGTAGTAACCTGTCAAACCCAAAAATCCTCTAAGATTATTTAATGTTTTGGGAATTGACCAATCCATCATGGCCTTAATCTTGTTAGGGTATACCTTAACACCTTCATGAGATACAATATGACCCAAGTACTCTACCTCCTTCACCCCAAAGAAACATTTGGATGGTTTGGCATATAGTTGTTGCTCCTTTAGTAGTTGTAGCACCTTGTCAACATGTCACACATGATCCTCCCAAGACTTGATATAGATTAGTATATCATCAAAAAATACTAACACGAATTTTCGAATGAAGGGCTTGAAAATGGAATTCATCAACCCTTGGAATGTGGAAAGTGCATTTGTAATGCCAAAAGGCATGACCAAAAATTCATAATGGCCTTCATGAGTTCGGAGCGCTGGTTTTGTGATATCTTCTTCCTTCATTGTAATTTGATGACACCTTGAACGAAGATCCAACTTTGTGAAATAGATTGCTCCATGCAGTTCTTCTAACAATTCATCAATGACAACAATGGGGAACTTATCTTTAATAGTGATCTTGTTGAGTTCTCTATAATCTAGACACATAAGCCATGAGACATCTTTCTTGAATACCATTACCATCAGTGTGGATTAAGAACTTTGGCTAGGTCTAATAATGCCAGCCTCTAACATTTATTCAACCATGCGCTCAATTTCACTCTTCTGGGCATAAGGGTATCTGTATGGCCTAATGTTAGGAGGACCACTCTCATGAATTAGGTGAATATCATGATCATGATTTCGAGTGGGTGGAAGACCTTTGGGAATATCTTCAAATACTTTGGAATGCTTATCAATGATCCCTTGGAGATCTAGGGAAATAGATGGCTTATATGTTTGAACATCTAGTGAGCATAGTTGTGTAATTACACCTTGATGCCCCTTTTTCAATAATTTTGTCATGCCATTGGAACTTATCACCTTACTGAGTTTCCCTATGATACCTCTTAACTCAATTTCTTTTCCTTCCAATGAAAATTTCATGAAAAGTTCTTGAAATTTAAATGCCACTGTTCCTAATGATTGTAACCATTTGATTCCTAGTACGACATCAACACCACCCATGGGTATAGAAATYATTGGAMTATTCATTACATATTCCCCCATAGTAAGATTGATCTTATTGCATTTTCCTAAGAAATTGATAGTTCCTCCATCTGCAATCATTACTTGAAACTCTGGTGTTGGATATACAAATCAATTGAGAGCTTTAGCTATTTTATAGTGAATGAAATTATGAGTACTACCAGAATCAATTAGGACTATTACCTTTTTCTTTTTGATATATCCTTCGATCTTGAGGGTTTGAGGAGTGATAATTCCAACCAATGCATTACACAATATCGTGGGAGTCAACTCTTCAGAAGCAACCACGTCTACATTTTCATCTTGAGATGGTTCTTGTTCTTGTTCTTCTTCCTCTTCACAAACTATGTAGAATAATTTATTCTCACCACACTTATGTCCCTTACTGTACTTGCTGTCACAATTAAAGCATAAACCTTTTACTTTTCTTTCCTCCAATTGTTGAGGTGTCAACCTGGTAGGTTGAGGTCTTTTAGAAGAAGGAACATTATTCTCTCAATAGATGTTAGGAGTGGATATTTGTAAGTGATCGTACATTATTAATGAAATAAAGGAATATCGTTTGATGGGGTTTTTCTCCCTATACAGGGTTTCCCCAGGGTATATGTGTTGTTGATGTGCATGCTTAGTTATCTACATATTTATTACTATTCGGTTATGATTTTTTGTTGTTGAAGTGTATTAAGATGGAATCAAAGTGTTGAAGAAAATAAAAGAATTAATCCGCATAAGAAATCAAGCTCATAATTTAACATGGTATCACAGGTTAGGGTGTGTTAAACATGTTGAAGTGCAGCAACAGGTACACACAGATCCAATCTAGCTTGATCAAGTTTCCAGTGTGAAGTCCATGACATCCTCCATTTCAGTCAGGGCCGAGGATAGGCTCAAAGGAGCTACCAACTTCAATGTGTGGAAGCTTCAGATAACAAATATCTTGTAGGAGCATGATCTTGAGCAGTATGTGACCATAGTGGTGGAGGAACCCATGAATAATGCAAGAAGGGAGACCTTTAGAAAGAGTCTAGCAAAGGCTACGAGAATCATCTTTGACTTAGTCAAAGACAATATAATGCCTGCAATGACTTCGTTAATGACTGCCAAGGATTGTATGGATACCTTGGTGAATCTGTATGAGAAACATGCTCCAAGTCAAAATATGACACTTAAGCATAAGATTAAGTATTTGAAGTTGGAGAAAGGTGAATCAGTGGCATCTTTCTATTCTAGGATAGCCTAGATCAGAGATCAACTTTTGGACAGAGGGGTGACAATGGACTATGATGATTTAGTGCAGGCCATTTTTTACGGTCTTCCTTCTTCATGGGAGACCTTCTTATCCAGTGTAAATGGGAGAGATATTCAACCCACGTTTGATAGGTTATGGCATGATTGCCTCCAGGAGGAGAGTCACACAACTACAAGGAGCGAGCCAACAAAATAAGAGAACTCAAATTTACCATCAAGATTCAAGGGTAAGAAGAAAGGCACTTTATAGAAAGGCTCTCAAAGGAAGCCAAACACCAAAGGTACATTCAAAGGCAAGAATATTGATACATCTAAGATTAAATGCTTTAGTTGTAATAAGTTGGGTCATTTTTCTAAAGATTGTTGGTTTAGAAAGAAATATCTAGGGAAAGGGAAACATCATGCCTCAACTGCTGAGGATGATGAATCCAAAAGAAATAAGAAAAGTCCTTCTAATGAGAAAGAAAATAGAAAAGAATATTACTTGGTTTCTACCTAATCCAATTCAGTTTTCACAGGGCCAAAATCTTGGTTAGTAGATAGTGGTGCATCAAAGAACATGACAGGGTACAAGGATATCCTCTCAGATTTCAAGACAAAATCTTTTGCAGAGCATGTTGAGCTTGAGGATGAAAAATGTTACAAGATAGAGGGAGTAGGCTCTATCTCCTTCAGATTGGAATTTGGGGCTAGACTTCACGTTGATGAATTATTATATGTTCCAGGGCTCAAGAAGAATCTACTATCGGTTGCAACCCTTGAGGACAAGGGATATTGGGTGATCTTCAAGGACATGAATGCACTACTATGGGCTAAAGGTAGCCACTTAAGTACACCAGGACCCATTGGAACTCGCAACGGAGGACTGTATGTCGTGTCAGGACAATTATTTTAGGCATTGACTCATGATGCGATTATCTCTAGTGAGTTGTGGCACATAAGACTTGGACATCTTCATTACAAAGATCTTCTAGATCTATAGAACATGGTATGTGGCATGCCTTCTATTTCTCTTAGTAAAAATGAAATTTGTAAGGGATGCATGCTAGGTAAAAATATAAAGAAAGAATTTCCTAGTAGTGACAACAGAGCTCAGGGCATCTTAGATCTTGTTCATTATGATGTATGTGGTCCCATGTCATCTCCCTCACTCAGTGGTTGTTTGTATTATGTTATTTTTATTGATGATTACTCAAGAAAATGTTGGATATATTTCCTTAAAGCTAAAAGTGGCACATTTGATAAATTCAAAGAGTATAAACCCTTTATTGAAAAGCAGATAGGGAAACACATCAGAATCCTTAGAACAGACAATGGAGGATAGTTTGAATCTCTCCAGTTTGAGGATTTCTACAAGTCAACAGGAATCAAGAGACAGTTGACTGTGCCATATAACCCTCATCAAAATGGAGTTGTTTAGAGGAAAAACATGACAATTTGTAAGACAACGAAAGCAATGATGTTTGACCATGATTTGCCAAAGGATCAAAATGTTGTTCTGAATAGGTAGGCCACTCGACTCAACACTTAGAGAATTATGTTGCCCTTTTGATTAGTTTCAAATTGATGGCCACGTTGGATAGTAAGACGTAAGCAATCTCGACTGTTGGTGGTACGTGATAGATTGTGCCCTTGACATGCATGACATAAGATTGGAAGGACAGCACCTGAATTACCATTATGATTATTTATGGGCATAAGCTACCTCCACTATCGTGTATATTTAGAACATGTGTCCACATGCTACCTTGAAGGACAAGACTCCTGAAGAGGTATTCTCAAGGATCAAACCTGAAGTAGGTCATATAAGGATATTTGGGTGTCCTGTGTATATTCATGTCCCTAAGGGAAAGAGGACAAAGATGGAACCCTCAGGCAAGAAAGGGGTTTTTGTGGGGTACAATGAGAAATCCAAGGCTTACAAGATTTATGTACCAGGTCAGAAGAAAATAGAGGTAAGAAAAGATGTGACTTTCCATGAGGAAGCCGCATTTAAGAAATCCAAAGAGCTTCAACAAGAATCAGAAGGAGTTCAAACAACTTCACCCTCTTCTGAAAATGAAGAGTTAGATGATCAGAGGGAGGAACCTTGTGAAGGGCCAAGTAATGAGCCCCTAGAACCTATTGAAGTGTTAGAAATAACTCTTGAAGAACCTCCAACCAAAAGGAATCCAGGGTGGCTTAAATAAATAATGCAGGAAGAAGAAAGGATAATTGTTCCCAAAGGAACTTTTAGGGAAAGGAAGAGGCCTCATAGGTTTGGAGGCTATGTTGCAATGATGAGAAACATTAGTGATGCTGAACCTTGTTCATTTGAAGATGAAGATAAATTACAAGTATGGAAGGATGTCATGCTTGAGTAATACAAGTCTATTACATGTAGCTGATGGAAGTGTGGAAAAGTTCAAAGAAATATTTGTAGCCAGAGGCTTCACTCAGAAAGAAGGAATTGAATATGAAGAGACTTTTTCCCCTGTAGCCAAGTATACCTCCATTCGAACTATTATTTCTTTAGCTCTCGTTCTTGGTTGGAAGCTACATCAGATGGATGTAAAAAAAACATTCTTGAATGGAAAGATTGAACAAGAGGTCTTTGTGGAACAACCAGATGGTTTTGTACTACATAACAAAGGCACTCATGTATGCAAGCTAAGGAAGGCCTTGTATGGTCTTAAGAAGGCTCCCAGAGTTTGGTATGATAGGATTGATGTCTTTCTTAAAAGCCCGGGCTTTCAGAAAAGTGATGCTGATGCAAATCTGTACTTCAAGGTAAGAGGTAACAAACTTGTTATACTAATCCTGTATGTTGATGATCTCTTTCTAACGGGAGATCAAGGGCTAATATCCTAGTGTAAGAGGGATCTAACCTCATAATTCAAGATGAAAGACTTAGGCTTGATGCATTACTCATAGGATTGGAAGTGTGGCAAAGACAGGGCGAGATATTTTTAGCACAAGGAAAATACATAGTGGATGTAATAAAGAGGTTTGGTATAATGGTTTGCAAATCCATGTCTAATCTGATGCTTACCAACCCGAGGAAGCTTCATGTTTCTGATACAGGTTCAGATTTGGTGGATCCCACCATGTATAGGTAGTTGATTGGATCATTGATGTACATGATCCACACTAAGCCAAATATATGCTATGCAGTGATTGCAATGAGTCAGTTCATGACTGAACTGAGACAAAGACACTGGGTGGAAACAAAGCACATATTGAGATATCTCAGAGGGACCATTACTTATGGTCTGAGATATACATCCAGTGGTGGTTTATTTCTGCATGGGTATGTAGATGCTGACTGGGCAGTAAACCTAGTGAATCATAAGAGTACTTCCGGATACTGCTTCAGTTTAGGATCCGCTATGATATCTTGGTTAAGACGGAAGCATGGATCCATTGCACAGAGTACAACAAAGGATGAGTACATTGCAGCAAGTGATGCTAGAAAGGAAGAAATATGGCTTAGAAAATTGGTTTCTGGGTTGTTTGGTGATAATCTCGAGACGACGGTGGTTCACTGTGATAATCAAAGTTGCATAAAATTGACAGAGAACCCGATATTTCACAACAGGTCAAAACATATTGACATGAGGTACCACTACATCTGAGACTTGGTCCAGAGAAAAACTGTAAAGTTACAGTACATAGCCACGAGCAAGCAGGTATATGATATCTTGACCAAGCCTCTGACATCGAGACATTTTGTGCAGCTGAAAGGTAAGATTGGTGTGGCTGAGAATGACTCCCTCGCTGAGAGGGAGTGTTAAATTTGGAAACATCGACAATCATTCTCCAATGAAAGGCCATATGGGCCACCCTGAGGCTAGCTAGGGAGATTCGGAGAACCAACTAGTCTTGTGAGTCTAATGACTAAGTCAGGGGGAACGTACAACCTCTGTGAACAAGATGAACAAGATGCTATGTGAGTCTAATGAAAAAGTCAGGTGGAACGTACAACCTCTGTGAGCATAGACAGTCTAATGAAAAAGTTAGGGGGAATGTACAACTTCTGTGAGCATAGATAGACTAGTGTAAAAGTCAGGGGGAACGTACAACCTCTGTGAGCCTAGTCAAACCTTGTGAGCCATGAGAAAAAGTCAAGGCATATAGCAAAAGTTAGGTTGAATATAAAATTCCTATGAGCTAGAAACAAACAATATTGCTAATATTGAAAATGATATAAATGTATTTATCTAGTGCGTTGGCACGTGTAACATCATCCACCATGAAGAGAATTTTGAATTGCCTTGTAAAGAGTCGAGTTGTAACTGAAGTCTCAAGTCTAGTTCTATTTTCGAACTAAAGTGTAATGTTTAGTTTTAACTGAAGTCTCAAGTCTAGTTCTATTTTCGAACTAAAGTGTAATGCTGAGTTGTAATTGAAGTCTCAAGTCTAGTTCTATTTTCTAACTAAAGTGTAATGCTGAGTTGTAACTAAAGTCTCAAGTCTAGTTCTATTTTTGAACTAAAGTGTAATGCTGAGTTGTAACTGAAGTCTCAAGTCTAGTTCTATTTTCAAACTAAAGTGTAATGTTGAGTTGTAACTGAAGTCTCAAGTCTAGTTTTATTTTCAAACTAAAGTATACCAGTCTCAAGTCTAGTTCTAAGTTCAAACTAAAGTATGAAGCTGAGTTATGATTAAAGCATGCAAACAAGTTACTATTTCGAGCCTCTCCTCTTCTCCTCTTCAACCTATATAAGCAAAGGTTGACCCCTCTCTTCAATACAGTTTGATATGGAAGTTAAGGGTGAAGCAATAGAGGCACATATCAATGATAAAGAGGCAACATACCAACGAAGCAAATCAGTGTTGTATATCAACAATAGAGGCTGCATATCAGAGGCATATATCAACAACATATCAATGTTGTATATCAACAATAGAGGTAACATATCAGAGGTGTATTTCAGAAAGGTATCTTAGGTCTTTGTTAGGTCAGAGTCATCTTGACAAGCTCTTTAAAAGCATAACATTCATGGTGGATATTTGTAAGTGATCTTACATTATTAATGCAATAAAGGAATATCGTTTGCTAGGGTTTTTCTCCCTATACATGGTTTCCCCAGGGTATATGTTTTGTTGATGTGCATGCTTACTTATCTACATAGTTATTTCTATTTGGTTACAATTTGGTGTTGTTGAAGTGTATTAAGATGGAATCATAGTGTTGAAGAAAATAAAAGAATTAATCCGCATAAGAAATCAAGCTCATAATTTAACATGGTATTAGAGCTTAGGGTGTGTTAAATGTGTTGAAGTGAAGTAACAGGTACACACAGATCCAAGCTAGCTTGATTAAGTTTCCAGTGTGAATTCCATGGAATCCTCCATTTAAGTCAGGGTCAAGGATAGGTTCTAAGGAGATACCAACTTCAATGTGTGGAAGCTCCAGATAACAAATATCTTGCAGGAGCATGATCTTAAGTAGTATGTGACCACAATGGTGGATGAACCCACAAATAATGTAGGAAGGGCAACCTTCAGGAAGAGTCGTAGAAAAAAAGTCTGAAACGTCGTAGAAAAAAAGTTATAGAAAAAATGCCAAGGTGTCTCAGATGTAGCAATGAAACCCCAATACCTTGAACTATGATACCATATGTTAAGAACCAAATATCAATATAGCATAGAAAAACCTCAGAATAATTACTCAATGCCTTGAAAAAGAGAGAATTTCAGTAATAAGCCTCTTCGAGAGAGCAACCTCCTTATACCCAACATAAATGCCCAAATACAAGATGATTCCAAATGAAAATGTCTCCTTGGTATATATAGGAGACCAGGAGGTACAATTACAACTAATAGACTCAAGTCGACATAAATAAAATAACATTACTAATGTAATATGCCCCAATTAAGGGGTAATAAGCCACTATTTAGGAATTAACAACCATACTATATTTGCATGACCCTATTGTTACACATCAACATTGCTCTCTTTGATAAGTGTCGCGAGTGTCGCATGTTGCTCACAAGTGTCGCAGGTGTCGCATGTTGCTCACAAGTGTCGCAAGTGTCAATCAAAGCATACTTCCATGATGACGACACTAAGGAAACACTTAAAATTCCTCAAACACTTGATTTGAAGGAAGAGGAATGGCTAACTGAAGTTAAGAACCTCTTGCCACTTGAAAGAATCATCGAATCTAAGGTTTTAGAAGAGAGCGCTCCCCTATATCACCCTTAAGAGCGCTGGCGCTCCCCTATAAGGTGCTAGGGAGTGTTATAACACCAAACAACCCTTATGAGGGAGCGCTATGGATTTTTAGAGTGCTGGCACCCCCCTAAAGCATACTAGGGAGCGTTATAGCGCTCTGATGGCCTTTTTGAGTGAGCGCTACCTATTCCGGGCAGCAGTTGATCTGTTGAGGAGAATAAGGGGAAGATATTTCAATCTTGGAAGGCAATTGCATTTGAATTCCTGGTTCATCCATGATATTAGGAGAAGATACCTGGCTTAAGGAGGGAAATCCTCAACTTACCCTAAAGATACCTCAAGAGGTTAGGCCTCTCTAAACCTATATAAACAGGCTCTATCATGGTGGAAAGAGGGGGGAAGAATTGGAAGCATGAAACCTATGATCTCATAGGAAACATATAGTGAACTGGAGGAAAGTAATCAGTCAAGTTGCTGTCATCCAGATCGTGGATATTTTGAGCAAGGGTTAGACAAAGGGGACTTGACGAAGCTGTCACATTCACACCAACGATTGTAAGTTACTTCTGTCATTGTTCTCATCAGTATGACATGCTTGGCCTGTTTCTTTCTAGTTTGTGTTTAATCTCACATGAACTTGTCTTTGATAGATAGATCTATTTCAAGCTAATATTAATAGAGTAGGAAGTGGTTGTAATATTGTTTGTCTACAGGGCTCATCGAGGAGAGAAAGATTGGAGCTCAACTCGGAGCATGCAGGGACAAACACCGGTAAAAGGCACTTCTTTTTCTCCTTCCTCCTCACACATTAGTTTGTATAGATCTGAAAGGAATTCAATGTCCATGTTAAGTGTCTTCTGTCTTAAGAGTTAAGAGTCTAGCTCTCAAGAGGAGATCTACCTGTCTGCAGGGAGATTTTCCTTCAACAGAAACTGGTGACTCCACTGGGGAAATATCGAATCAAAACTTTTAGTTTTGATTTTTCCTCATAGACCTTGTCTTACCCTTTTATTTTTTTCAGACCTGGTTCACCCCTTTTTTCTTGATTTCATGTGCTGATTGACTCCTTACCCCATCACTCTCAGCTTGATTGCCAAAATTAGACTGAAATTTTGGATTTTTAGACATTTTCATGAGATTTTCAAGCCTGGCGCTCTGTGGCTATGTTAATAGAGCACCAACACTCCTTGGATGTGTTAGACAGAGTGCTATAATGCTTGGTGCCCCTTACACCAGAGCGCCAACCCTCTTTTGGCAAAAACCCCTTCCAAAATTGCTTTTTCAGGGTCCAGTCTCTATGTTTCACTTGCTGAGCCTCTCTTGGAGTCAATGCTTCTTGCCATTCAACTTTGACATCCTTCCTTCTGAGGAACAAATACCTTGCTATTTAGATTTTGTAGCCTTCTTCATTATTTTTGAGTTTTTCTGCTATTGGGAGTTTGAAACCAATGCACTGTTTTTCTCTTCTTTTTTGGCTGAATGAGAAACTCTGGTGAAGGACATAAGAAGTCTACGAATCTCTTCATTTGGTTTTTGTTGAGGTCATTGTTCTTCAACATCTCTTTTTTGTGTGAAATTCTTGATTTTATTTCTTTTCTTTTCTTTTGCTTCTTGTTTTTGATCACAACAAGAGGGTGTATTGTTTGTACAAAACCTGCTTATGTTTGTTTGAGTTTCCTTGATCCAAAAGGATAATTGGTAGGAGAAGTGCTATTTTGAATTAATCATTATTCGCACACAAACAATAAAGAGACATTTTCGTGATTGATTTTCATATTATAAGACATTTCGAAAGAGTTTTAGCACCACATCGGATTTGATTGAAGAAAATTTGTTTGAGGAGTTTTAGTGTTTGTTAGTGAAAATAACTCTCTCTCTCTCCTTTAAATAGATATTCATCGAAAAGAAATGATTTCTTATCATCTTTGATGCATTTTTTGGGGATTGAGTCATCATTCCATCCATTTCACTTCCATGCACCCCTTTTGAGTAAAGAACAACTATAAAATGAATGCTAATTAAAAACTATCTAGAACATTTTCTTTTCTAGGATCCTCCACCAATAGTAGACTAAGATTAGTACTTTGGATCAGGCTGTGAGCATAACTCTCCAAAGTTTCCAAAGAAAACATTAGCATCCTGAGCTAGGGAGAGTCAAATACAATTGTCCTATAAGTCTGCCTGGGATCCCCCTCTCACATAGGGGTTACGCACGAGGTCGCACTCAGGAAAGTTACGGAGATTATCCCTCCGCGGTTTGACTGATTGTAGTAGTCAGATCGTATTATGGGGACCACTTAAAGGTATACCCACAATGTTGAATGGAATCCTTTCAAGTTGATTTCGGGCCACATACCCTGCCCGTACATTTGGATTGGACTGTCGACAATACTTGCCCAGGGGCCAACTGTGAATTGGTAACCTTAGTGGCCATAATATTTAGGGTCTTACATAAGGTGACAGTGAAGGGAAGTCTCATTGTACCTGGGACAGACATTGGTCAAACTCACTTGGGCTCCTTGGAGGGTAAATCCACAATTACTGCATGGAAGCTTGCACCAAGGTGAAAGTCCGTTAAGCAGGTCGCCATTGTAACTGTTCCACCATATCCCCGCCCCTTCTTGACTTGATCACATGACGTTGGATTTCATCACCAACTAGTACGGTCATCGAGAGAAGATTTTGTTTGCTTGGTT
>ML791039.1:361302-397074 GCA_009831015.1 Picea engelmannii
ATCATTATTAATTACTTATTCTAAATTAATTAATTATTTTAAGTTATTATTAAAACTATTACTTATTGCTCCAACCTAATTACTAACCTACTAACCTAATTTACTAATTGTTAACCTAGATAATTAAATTTAATTATTAATTATCAACATTATTAACCTAAATAATTAATCTTTATTATCAATTATCCTAGGTTATCTAATGACTTATTAAACTAGTTATTTTTGTGAGTTTAACCCTAGTTACATAACATCATTTCATGCAGGGATGAAATTAGTGGGGGGAATGATGAAGTGAATGGGATAAATGAACATGGGAGTGAGAAGCACAACAATGAATGAAGGATTGATCTATGAAATGGATGGAGGGAAAAAATCATCTGAGGAAACCAGGCAAGCCAAGAGCTTTCATGAGGGCAACACCAGATAGAAATTGAATATTCAGAATTTCTATAATTTATAGGACCCTAACAATGTACATACATGATTTGTAGTGGATAAAGTGATGTACATACACAATTTGCAGTGGGTTGAATCATGTACATACATGATTTGATGTGTGTCGAATAACGTATATACGTGCTTTGCAGTGTTGACAGTCACGTATAGGTCGTATAGATCAATACATGGGAATGTTTCTAGTAGCAGGTTATTTCCAAGGCAGTTTATCAATTCTTAGGGATGGTAGCATTACCATTGAGAGTTGAAGATAGATTGGATGGAGCATCCAACTTCCTATCTTGGAAAGCAATACTGATGTTTGCGTTGAAGGAGCATGACCTTTGGGAGTTAGTGGATAAAGTAGTTACTCTACCGACAGATCCAACAACTTTAGATGCTCACAACAAGAAGGAGATCAAAGCAGAAAGGGTCCTCCTAGATTTAGTGAAGGGTCATCTAATCCCTCACCTAAATGAGAAGAATATGACCAACGAGATGTTTGATGCCTTGGTAAGTTTATTCCAGAGAAAGAACATGAATATGAAGATGGTCTTAAGGAATAAATTCAGATCGATTCAGATGTTTAGATCAAATAATGTTCCCGAATATCTCATGAGGATTACACAGGTAGGTGATCATCTTGCAACCATAGGGGAGAAAACCGAGGACGTAGATTTCATGAATGTGGCACTGAATGGTCTTCCCAAGTCATGGGAACAATTTGTCAAAGGAGTTTACAATTAGGAAAATATCCCATATTGGCAGATACTTTGGGATGATTGCATCCAGGAAGAGACTCGGGAGGAGTCGAAGAGTAGAAAGTAAGGAGGTAGTAAAGAGAACTTGGATCTTGTCAGTAAGACAAGGAAGGGCAAAGGAAAGGGTTCTAGCAAAAAGGGTAAGAGTGATGGAGGATCATCACAACTGGGGAAGAAAAAGGACTTGAGTAAAATCGAGTTTTTCTCATGTCATAAGAATGTAAATTATGCATATCAGTGTCTAGAGAAGAAGAACAAGGGTAATGGAAAGATGCAAACAACATCATCAATAGAGACATGGCTTGATGAGTTTGCAACAAAATTTGAGAAGGATTACTCAATGGTTTCTTGCCTTTCTACTTGCATAATAGTGAGGAGTTCTTGGTTCTTGGACAATGGTGCATCTCGTCATATGATAGAAGCACAAGAGATCTTTAATAGTTTGATGGAGAGGGACTCGAAGGTTTATGTGGAGCTTGGTGATGATTCCAAGTATGCAGTAAAGGGAGAGGGAACAATTACATTCCAGATCGAGTCAGGAGGTTCGTTTGATGCCCATGATGTGATTTGCATACCAGATTTGAAGAAGAATTTGCTTTTAGTCTCATCTATGGAGGACATGGGTTTTTCTATTACTTTTTAGAGAGGTCAGGTACTCATATGTACAAATAAATCCATCCTAGACAACACAATGGTCATTGGGGGTTAGAGAAGGCACTTTATACAGGTTACATGGAAAGTGTGTTAAGGCTTTGGTAGACGACAGTGATAACCTATGTGAGTTGTCACACAAAAGGTTAGGACACCTATAATACAAGGTGTTAGTGATAGAGATTGCTCTTGAATACAAAAGATAATTCCTAACACATCTTGAATTGATTATATGGTTGGGAATGAGTGGTTAATATTTTAGAGAAGAATACATGGAAAAACTGGAATACTAGTTGATTAGTGATCAAGGCCATTGGGCATGGAGTCTTTACAAAGTCTTATGGATTACAAACAATTGAAATTAATGCTAGGCAACTTTATATTGGTAAAATGAAAGATAGAAGTAGAAAAATATATGAATTATACAAACTTTCAAAGACTGATCCAACTTTTATATTCATAAGACAAAACATCCATCAATTATAAATGCTTTCTGAAAGATAAATATGGGATATTTGAATAAACTCATAACAAATCGAGTAGGTATATTAAGGATTTAATGCACACAAATTCTATGATGCATAAGATTTATTCAAATCTGAAGAGAATGAATATGAGAAACATAAAGGAGATACTGATTGACCACTAAATTATTAATAATCTATAATAATAAAAACTTACAAAAACAATGCCCTCAGGATTAATGCATATAGACTTACCTTCAAATTCCCTCTCTCGGGTCTCTAGAATTGAACCCATAACCTCCTTCCAAAAGGAATATCCTCACTTTATCTCTTTATCTCTTCTACTTTTATAATCTTCAAATGTTGTTTTAGTTGCCTGGAAATATGGATCTAAATACTAATTTACTACATGGAAATCTTGGATTTTTTTTGATCAAATCTGGAACTGATATTTGAAGATAAGGAATTTTTAAGAATATTTAATACTTCTTTGGATAGCTGGCTCAAACGATCAAAGAGAAAAATAGATCTGATCTCCAGGTGAAATTGATAAGGTGGAAGCTCCTTTGACTCAACATTTTCTTAGGAAATAGAAATTGGTGAAATTTGGAAAAATACATTTCAAAGATATTCCCACAGCTCCTAAATTGTTCACTATTTGGAGAAGCTGATCTATGTTCACCTAATTGGGCCAGTTCTAGAAAAAACCCATGTTTTAGATTTTTAAAATTCGTCTTCGCTTGGTCAGAAAATGGGTTATAAGTTGAATTCTAAAACAGTCATGTACAAAATTTTTGATAACGTTTCTGTAGCTGACACCTTATTTTGAAATGTATTTTAAGTAGAGTCTGTAGCAATTGGTTATAAAATTTGGTGGACTCTCCCTTAGTTCCATTGTGGACACTTTCACCCAACACAATTTGAAGTTTGGTGATGCACTTGTTGATGAACATGGTGTTGACTTGGAGTGCAGTTTTGAAATAAAGACATGATTGAATACGAGACCCCACTTTTTTTCAAAACAAATATTAAAAGTTATTATTTAAATATAATTTTGTATAAAAAGAACGCTTCCCACAACACGTTCCTTTGAAAATCCACGCATTTCGCTACCCGAAGTTTAAACTTCTTGCAATGAGTTCTTTTTCAAATTCGTTGATTTTTTCTACTGAAAGATGAATATCTCTCACAACATACACTAGATTGAGATTGAGGTGACAGAAGGTTTGGTGAAGGTTTAAAATTTTGATGAGGTAAATTTGGTGCTAACACATGGCATTGCCAATTCTAAAGGGGATTGTTACAGGTATTCCAGAGTTCATGATTGTGCAATAGGGAGTGTGCAGAGGGTGTGCACTTGGAAAGAATTCCAAGGTTGCTTACCCTAACAACGAGAGTAGGTCCAAGGGGATATTGGATCTTATTCACTCAGATGTGAGTGGGCCAATATCAACAACATCATTACATGGATCATCATACTATGTGAAATTTGTTGATGATTTTTCTAGGAAAACCTAGATCTTCTTTATGAATACCAAGGATGAGGTCTTTAGTCGATTTCAGGACTTTAGGGATCAAAGAGAGAATTAGACAGGTAATAATATCAAGGTCTTGAGGTCGTTTAATGGAGGAGAGTACACCTACAACAACTTCAAGGATTTATGCAAGAAGGCATGGATCAAAAGGGAGCTGACAGTGTCATACAACCCTCAACATAATGGGGTTGAAGAGAGAAAGAATCAATCCATCATCGGTTCTACCAAGGCTATGATACATGATCAAGAGTTTCCCATGTTTTTGTGGGAAAAGGCATGTAATACAATGGTTTATGTGCATAACAAGAGTCCTTACAGGATATTGCAGGATGAGACTTTGGAGGATGCATTCTCAGGGGTGAAGCTATGGATAGGACATTTGAGGATCTTTGGTTGTCGAGTTTACATCCATGCACCAATGGAGAAGAAGACACAATTGGATCCTTCAGGACTGAAAGGTATATTTTTGGGGTATAATGAGACCTCTAATGCTTGCAGGATCTTCATTCCAGCACAGAGGAAGACAATTGTGAGCATATATGTGAATTTTGAGGAGAAATTAGCATGTAGGAGTATGCAGGAGCCATCAGCAGTGAAAAAGGACTAGGAGCAACAGGATATGAATAATGAGAAAAAATTAACAATTTAAACTTTAGGTGGGGAGGAGGAGTTATCCCCTTCTATTCCAGTCAGAAGAACTAGGTGGCTAGTACATACATTGAGGGATGATGGTGATGCTCCTAGGAGTGTGGTCAAAGAGCATAGGCCTTCAAAGAAGTTTCCAAACTATATGGCACCATTAGTAACATCATTGATGATGAGCCTTCCAGTTTTGAGGAAGAAATAGATCAAAAGGTATGGTAGGATTCCATGGTAGAGGAGTACACCTCTATTATGAGGTATGATGTAACAAACCCAACCCCCTAAGTACCTTTTAGTGGATGGGGTATTAAAATTTTGCTTCTTCTTAGACATATCAAGACTTATTCTCGAGGGCACCAACATCCCCTGCTCTTCAAGATATTTCCAACGAGTGTAAGTATGACCAATTCTGATCTCGGAGTAAAAATTTATGGCCTTCCAAAGTTCTTAGCCCTTATTGGCCAAATGACACCTTATTTCCATAAAGCCTCCACATGACCTTCTAGTCCTCGTGCCATATAGCATGCTACTATCATGGCTCTGACATGGAAGTTTCCATATGGTTCAACGACCCATAGTTATGATCCCATGGAACCTCATGTCATCATTATCGAGAATTTCATTCCCATGGGTTGAAAATACCCCCAACTAAACGTTATAATGACAAACAGTTAAATGAACTTCTTTCTAGATCCGACGGTTCACAAGGCACTCATCCAATGAATCTGAGTGAGTCAGTGATGCTAAAATGTGCAACAGTTACCGCTTGCCCCTTCTCACTAACCTAATACCCATAGTAGATCAATGGTTCAAACTGAGTCTTCACCTTGCATTTACCAAAGATCTAGATCTTTCCTCCCATTGTCGTCATTGACGTTCCTTACCAACACCTATTAAGTTTGTCCTCTAACCCTGATGAAATTGTGCCTGGATCAATGGTCCAGGTCTCATCATCCCATCCACTGAGATCGACGACTCTCATCACATTACTGAATCCTGTGTCATCGACATTCTATCCTTCTCTAGGGTTCACTAACCTCACGCCTCACACCTCCAACAACAACATGCCAACCTCAACGGTCTAGATCACACATGTGTTCTTTGACTTGTTGTTCCAGAGTCTGTACTTAAGGATTGGAAGTACAATGTCTAGGCATCCGAAAGTGAGTGAGGGATAAAGAAGGAAGAAAAGTTCACCTTCGTCAAGAGAAGCTAGGGATGATTTCTGGGTTGGCGTTGTCTAGCTTCCAATTGTTCCTAGATGTTTATATCCCATTCAATCCCTGCCCATGAAAGTTCGAGTTCAACCCGGGTAGTGGCTGTTTTAAGAACAATATCAAAAATATTTAAGGCAATATGTGTTTGGTCTGATAGTCCAAGTTCGATATTAGGCTGTGTTGTTATAGGGACAGTCATGGAGGAACATAATGATAAGGAAATCTTAGGGGAAATTTAGGTGTTGTCTCAATTCCGGCCGTATAAAAGAGAGTTTACGGTTCCAAGAGTGAAAATAGGGTGAAAACCAAAGGCCCTTTCCCATAATTGAGTTATATTTTAATAAATATGTATGAGATGGGAGAAAACATTAAGTTGTCTATCATGTAAGGCTCCTATCAAGGGAGAATATCACTTATAAACAGAAGAAGAAAAATGTAAAGAAATAACCCGATGAAGCATAAAACATATATAAAATTCTAAAGTGTTGACTGGTCTTATACCTGCTGATAGCCGGTACAGAGGAAAAACAATGAACAATATAGAAAACCAGAATTGATTCACTATAGTAGAGGTTGTACTAAATTATAGCGAAGCATTCATCAGATATGAATATGAAATGAAATGAAAAATGAGATACAAGGAAACAAACTCATAACACAGTCGTGACGGAATTGAGAATCTTCGGATTTGCTTTATATCAAATCTCAAGATAGAAAACCTCTATTACAATCGACACAAAAAGGTCCAACCCCCGTTCCTTCTTTCTATTGTATATTTATACCGATTTACATATGATGGAATCTCAATCATTCTAGGATTTTCAGTTACAACAAGAAGGAGATCAATCGTTTCATTTCCTTATCTCTGTCTTCATTTGGTACCAGAAGCTTGCCCTCTCGCATGCTTGGTACAAGTAACACATCTTTCCACTAGCTAAGATATCAACCTTGATGGTTCTGCTTGACAATTGGCCTCAAAAGAGTAACAATCTCAGACTAATTGCGGCAACTGTTCTTCCATCTGTTTGTCTATGATGTCAATAATGCACAATTGCACACTTGGTTTAATCATACATTTATCTATTTGAACTATGTATGCCATAGTTACTTGTGAGATATCGGCCAAATCTCTTTCTTCTTTTTCATTCAAATCAAGTGAGATTTTCGCTATATTCATTTGACTCAATGCCTCAGCATTAACTTCACTATCAATACCTAACAGATTACCATCTATAGAACCAAAATCCTCTTCTAAGGATTTCGTTACCTTTTTGGCTTGCAGCTTACCTTCTGAGATACTGTGCTCCCGTTCTTTTAATAAAATATTTCCTCTGGTCTGCTCCGAAATGGAAAACCTGGGAGTAATTCCTGATTCCCTATTGTTTGTAGCTATTACAGCCTCTTGAAAAGCGACCCGAGCTGCTCCAGCTTCTCTTTCTCTGATAGATAAATTTTCTAAAACTTGATTAACGAGTAAGAAGTTGTCCCGCATTACCTCTATCTTGGCGAGTAAATTTCGCTGGGATGTAGAAACTCTGCTCTGAATCTCCATCGCCTGGGACTGGAACATCCCGATATTTATAACTTTAGTTTTGACGATTTCCACTCTAGCTTGTAGCTGTTCGATCAAATCTTTTTGCTGGCCCGCTTGTATTTGACCATTATGAACCACCAGCTCTGCTTGTTCAAGCTTAGTTTTGAGCATCTCTATCTCACTTTTATTGGCCAACCTTGCTTGTTCTATCCCTGCGCTTGCTTGGTCCTTGGAAGCCTCCTCTGCTGTGGCTAGTCTGGCTTCTAGGGTTTTGATAAGGCAATTTTTTCACTTCAGCTGGTTTTTCAAAACCCCGACTGAAAATTGATTCGCTGTGGCATATGCCCCTAATGTCCCGACTATTTCTGTCATGAACTATTCATTCTTCTTGTCTTTCCCATCGGTCAACACTTTGTACTTCTTGGCTGTTGATCCCCCTTCCTGATAGAATTCTCTCTTTACCACAACCTTTCTCTTCTTATCAAAGAAGAACTCATTTGGAGGGAGCTCTTCCATCCTTATAGGTTTCAATTCTTCATTTAAAATCCACCTTGCATCTATGTTTCCCTGAGTTGACTGTAGGGGAGTAATGGATGCGATGGGATCTCTGATTTGCTTAGCTGGTTGTTCTGGAGTAGTAACTAGAGTCTACTTTTTCGGCGGGTCAGGATTATTTATCTCTCTTTTCGGACTCCTAGTTTTCTCTTACCCATCCTGGTGTTTTTCTTGGTTGGGTGTCACATCTTTGGAGCCTTCGACTTCTTTTTGTTTCACCTCTGCTGTACTCGGATTCTCAAACCGCAATACTGCAGGAAGACAACTACGTCGATGTTCTTGGAATTTTAGAACATCGGCCCTCTCTTCAGGTGCCAGGGTTTGTATCCGAGCCAAAATCTCGGCATAAGATCTTTTGCCTCGGAAAATGTCATCCGAGGGCGAATTTTCGTGTTCGAACCTTTTGAGTCCGCCACTGGCCAAATGATTACTTATGACCCTTTGCAGATTGTGCTTATTGAATTCAATAAGAACCAATTTTAGGTCTTCCAAGGTTGCTGCCTCAGCTTTAGCATACCCAAAATCTAACAAAGAATATGAATTTAAATGAATAGGAAAAGGTGTCCATACCTTCTTTGAATATCCCTTAAGCTCCTTTCTTATGCCACCGATTACGGTTTGTCTAGCAACCTCACGACAAGCCAACTTGTCGGGTATGGATAATGGTAATGCATGCAGGGGAACATAAGCCCCAAAAACCCTGAGATATGAGAATTTTGCTTCTACATACCAGTCAGCTATACTTCTCAGATCCGTCACTATACTATCTGAGATCCTGGGTGGCGGGTGGCCAAAAATAGTGACATGCAGCGGTACCATTACCCAGTTAAATATTTCATACATGAAATCTACCGCTTTGTTTTCCCACAATTTTGAATGGTAGACATGGATGGGCTCGATCTCTGATGGATTCCAACTCCAGCTCATTAAGGGAAAGGGTGTTAGAAAACACACGACGTCCATAATGTATGCGGACATAAAGAATGAAGCAATCTTTCCACTCTCCTTCTGCACCCGATACTCTGTAACTCAACTGGTCAAGCTATCAGACAACATTTTCGCCCAGTCGAAGGAACAACCTTCAACGACTTGATGTATTAGAGGCACCCATTGAAGAAAGAAATGTGTGGTGTCCTCTCTCCCGTATAATATGCAGGTCATCATAGCTATATATTTGAACTGTGGTTCCAAGGAAGATATTGAATATATACCATTACTGTCTGCCCTGAACTTCGCAGGGTGTGAAACCCAATATCTGATTAAACTGAACATAGTCTTGTCATATTGCACACATTCCTTCTGTTTGAATTTCTCCAAGAATTTGGCATCGTATGTAAGGTCTGACACGGTAGGCAACTTGTACATAGCCTGCAGTTGTTCGGGTCTGAAAGTCCCGATGGTGACCTTCTGTTCATTGATGATGGTTCTAGTTGGTATGTCCACATGGTCTAATGCCCATCAGACCATATCATAGTAAGGGAGCAGTCGTGTCCTGGCCGCTACTTTATGCATTCCATATTGGACGACGATCTTATATTTGGTGGTCAGGTCATCTTTTTCATTGTCATTGGAATCATCAGAATAATCTACTAATTCGACCTGTAGAACATCAGAAACAAATGACCAGGTCCAGACAAAGTCGACACTTTGAGGTGAATAATCAGTGACGTTGTCTAAACCTTGTCCTGCAACCTCAACGTTGGCTTTATACACTTTTCGCGGGGCCATGGCGGGGGATCCTGCTTTAGCTCTTCTGTGATAAAAATATGTATACATACAGAAATTAGTTCGTTGATAAAAGTTTTCTCTGTGTAATACATAAATTAATTTGTGATAACAAGTAACAACTCTATATATTCAACCATTTAAAACTCGGTACCTTTCAAAAACAAAACGGTCAAATCATGCTTAAATATAAATTTGGCAATAAAAACACAATCCTTACTTGTCGATTTGCCTTGTTTCTAATTAATGCCATAAATTTTGGTAGTTCGAAATGTCAGTTGGCATAAGGAAAAATTAATACTGCCTCGTAGATTGTGCATGCATCAAGTCACGAGAAATGCTAGCTTAGCTTAATTAATCAGGTTTTATCAACGTTAATTAATCTTTGGATACTCGCTACATCGGAAGTTTTCGTTTTAACCTTTTGAACCTCTAAGACCCGAGATTGCGATGATTATTTTTGGTTAAAAACGTAATTATGATTAGGTGCTTGATTAATTTCATGATTATTTATATCACAATTTCGTGACTCAGAGCTTCAAAGGTATAGCTTCCGGGAAGTTCATATGCCGAGTTGCGAAATCACAAAGATATGTTTTAATTAAAATGGGGGATAAAACTAGATTAAGTGTTTAATTAATTACGTTTCTATCTTTATCGCGACTTCGCAACTCGGGGATTTGATAGTGTAGCTTTTTAAAGGAAAACACTCCGAGTTGCGAATTCCTGACAGAGCTTAACCATGGCTAAGATTTTTACCTTTAACATTAACGCAAGTTACTAAAAAAAGAATCTCGTAGTTTCAGCTATAGGGGTTATGACAGTAAGACTTTTGGAATTATTAAACGCCGAGACGTGAAACCTCGATGATGCTTAACCATCGTTTAGAAAAAGTTTACTCTCGCTACTGACCTGGGTAAAACTTTAAAGTGATCTCACTATTTCTCTCTTCGGGACTTGTGAACTAAGTGATCTATAACATCCGACATACAAAATCCCGAGGTAACAAAAAGGGGAAAATCATTTGAATGAAAAGTAGAACTCGCCTTGAGAGTATGATAATCGTCACCGTTCGCGTGATCAGATTTCAAAGATTTTGGAACAAAATAAGGAAAATATGAAAACCATCTTTCATTTTCGAGCATTAAGATATGAAAATCAAAACGAGTTAAAAAACAAAGGCGACTCCAACATAGGCTCCAACTAGGGATCCCATTTTCCTTTAAGACGGGAAGAACAATAGACCACATGCTGATATTGGGTAAATGGAGTCAATGGCTTTAATCCAACAAAAATGTTCTTGAGAACAGGATGCCGAAGGGGAAAGGGACTTCGTTTTTTACCTTTGAAAAGTTTTTCAAAACTCAGATACTTTTTAAACTTAGGTGCAGTCCCTTTCATGACTTTCTCCTTCCGTTACTGAATTTAGGTCTGCCATAAGACAATCAAAATAGTTCTAGGAGACCCAATAGATCTTGTGGCTATCGGCTTGCATCAAAAGAAGAAAATTATACATTTTTAATCAGGAAGCCTTGTCTGAACTTGGGATGTAGATAAGGTTTTGGAAAGAATTGGTTACCGGAGTAGAGTGGTATTCATGTATAACAACCTTATAGATATCTCAGATATTGCTTCACTGCCAGCGAGCCTGTTCAGTACCCCGGTGAAATTATCTGGCCCTTTTTTACCGAATTTCCTTTCACCACTTCAGAATATATTTATGCATTTAAATGCTGAGACGAGGGAAATCATTTCTGAATTTCTTTTCATCATCTCTTGGACTAGATGGGGGCAATCATTCCTGAATTTCCTTTCACCACCTGTCTTATAATTTTCTTTTTAGAGCGCGAAGATGGGGGCAATCAGTTTGTATCAGAGTTGATATTTGTGTAATATTTTTCATTATAGGTTTGTCAACTTACTTTGATTACTTGGTACCAACCTTCCCTTAACCTTCACAACACCTTCGTTCATAGGGAGAAAAGGGAAAATAACTTTTTTGGGGTTTTCTATTTGAGCAAGCCTCAATCCTCCAAAACTATTGAAAAACCTAGGAAAGTCAGGATCACTTTAAGTGTCACTTTGTTTAGCAAGGGACCGAGGAGTTCTAAAGACCCACTTTTTTCCACAATCTGCTTTGAAACTCTCGAGGTTGAAACATAATCTCTTCTCCCTTCGTATGAAGAAAACAGAAAGATGTTGACTTTTTAAAGGGTAAACCCGAAGACAAAAAAGGGTGACAGATAGAGATTTATGGATTGAAAAGCTGAGGTCAAAAAATCGAAACTGACTCTTCAAAATCTTATTCGGGAGCGCTTTACTTTGACTAACTGCTTAAATTTGAGTGACTAGTTTATTTTGTCTTATTCTTTCGTAAACGATTAAACATGGAAACATTCTGTTATTTATTAGTCCAGATGATATTGTTGTCTGAATGAGGTTATCTCAGTTTTCTTTGATAGCCCTTCAGAACAAGTATTTTAGGAAATCTCACCTTTACCTTATCATTTCATTTTCTTTGCAAAATATCAAAATCTTTGGTATCACCTATTTGAGCGAATTTATTTCTGACACCCAACTTTCGGTTTACTTCTCCTGCTTGTTTCGTTTGCAGTTGGAATCATGTGAAAGCCAAATACGAAGGTTATCAAGGCTATCTAAAAGGTGTCAAAAATTCATGAAAGAAAGTCAGAATAACAAAGCAGAATGAAAAATATATACACATAGGTAAAAATTCTATATATGAATATATAAATCTAAAATTAAGGGAAATTTATTTTTATTTTATTTTATTTTTTATTTTTTTTGGCGACTGTCTATGTCATATAATGCTTCAGATAACGCCCATTGATAGGGGCATTGAGGATTTCAACGTCTAGATTTTCCAGTAAGAAATAATTTTTTCCTTCAAGAGTCGAGACTCTGAATGGCCCATACCAGAGGTGATCGAATTTACCATGTTTCATTGTTTCTTCCCTCCTTGCATCCCACCTTAGTACTAAATCACCTGGGAGGAAATCTCTGTCCTTTTCCCTACGGTCGAATAATTCCTTCATGTCATCCTGATACTTTTGCATCTTTTCATCTACTTCGAACCTGTGCTGTTGAACCTCGATTAGCTGGTTTATCCTCCTGGTGACATGATTAGGTTCTTCTTTCTGATCTTTCCACAATTTCATCATAGGGAGTGCTAAATTTATTGGTAACACTGCATATGTCCCATATACCATCTGAAAAGGAGACACGCCGATAGAATTTTTAGTGCCTATGCGATTCGCCTACAAAGCATACTTTAAATGTACATGCCAAGAATTTTTTTTTTCATCCAACACTTTCTTAATTATATTGATCAGGCTCTTGTTAGACGACTCGACCAATCCATTTCCTTGGGGGTAGTACGTTGTAGAATGGCCAAGAACGATATTATACTTTTGGCAAAAGCTGATCATAGCCATAGATTTGAAAGCCTGGGCATTATCCGTGACTATCTTTCGGGGGCAGCCAAATCTTGACAAGATATTGTCTTCTAAGAAATCTATTACCACCGAGTCAGTTTCCATTTTAGTTGGAATAGCTTCCACCCACTTGGTAAAGTAGTCTGTGGCAGTTAAGATCCATTTGTGTTGGGTGCTAGAATGTGGATTAATCTCTCCTATAAAATCCAGCCCCCATTGTTGAAAAGGGGCTTCAGTTTTGACCAGAACTAAAGGTAGCACCGTGAGTTTCTGTTTACTTGCAAATAGCTGACAAGGGATGCAAGCTCAGATCTTAGTGTTAATGTCTGAAAAGAGTTTTGGCCAATAATACCCAACCCTCAGAATTTTGTAAGCTGTGGCCCTCCAAGCGTGATGTCCTCCATAAACTCCTTTGTGAAATTCAGTTATAACCCTTTCTGTTTCCGATTCGACTAAGCAAGCTAACAAGAAACCAAGCGGGTCTTTCGAATATAGTTGATTTTCAGCGATACAATACTTAACCGCATGAAGCTTTAAAGTCCTAGATTTTGATGGTGATAGTTCACTAGGGAATTTTAGAGTCAGTAGGTAAGATACTATGTCTCTGTACCATTTTGATGATACAAACTTCTCCTTGATCTTGATTGCACTTGTTGGTTCATCAAGCTCGTTTACGTTCATATTTTCCTCATATCCCCGTAGGCAGTTTATATCCATATCTCTGAGATTTGATTCAACCAAAAGTTTGGCCAGGCCTTGTCCTTTTATCAATTTAGTAGGTTTGATTTCCAGGTCAAATTCTTGAATCTTGGCCAGCCATTATCCTCTTTTCCCGTCACTGTCTGGTTGTACCAAAATATCTTTCACAGAACTAGTTGGTACGTACACAATGATCTTGGAGTGCAATACATATGTTCTAAATGCCTTCAGTTCTTTTACCATGGTGTACGCTTGTTTTTCTATTATATCATATTTAAGTTCAGTGTCTCCGAGGCTCTTGCTGAAAAAGGTGATCGGCTATTCGAAACCCTCTTCATTCTTTTGGAGGAGCAGCGCAACAATCGTGTGTTCGGAGGCAAATGAAAAAATAAGAAAGTCTTTCAGATAATCAGGACTTGCCAATACAGGTGCTTCGGTTATGAATTTCTTAATGTGTGCAAACGATGCTTTGGCCTCTGTTGTCCACTTTACTTCGCTGTTCTTTTTCAGCATATTTGTGATCAATTTTACAATTTCAGTGAAATTTGGGATAAATCTTCGTAAAAAAATTATTTTTCCTAAGAAAGATTGAATTTCTTTTACATTTCTAGGAATGTTTATAGTGTCTATCGCTTCAACGCTCTTAGGATCAATCTTAATTCCATATTTAGATACAACATGACCCAATAATTTACCCTCTTGCATGTCGAAGTGTGATTTCTTGGGGTTTAAGGATAGACCAAACCTGCGACATTTTTTGAATGTTTGTTTAATATGTACCAGATGCTCTTCCTCAGATTTGGAGAAAACTATTAAATCATCGAGATAGATGACTACAAACTTATCCCTCTCTCCGATGAAAGCGATGTCCATAGCGCGTTGGAACGTGGCTCCTGCATTCATCAAACTGAAAGGCATTTTATCATACATGAACGTACCCCAAGGAGTAGTGAAAGCTGTTTTTTCTTTATCTTGTTCATTCATGGCAATTTGATTATATCCAGAGAAACCGTCAATCATAGACATTCTATTCGCCCCAACTACCCTTTCTAGCACATGATCCATTTTAGGCAGCGGATAGTTTTCTTTAAGAGAGGACTTATTCAAATTTCTGAAATCCACACACAGTCTAATTTCTCCACTCTTTTTTCTGACCGGGACCAGATTTTCCACCTAGTCTGAATATCTCAGAGGTACAATAATTTTCTCCTCCAAAAGTTTCTTCAATTCTCTCTCAACCATAGGCAATAAAATGGGGTTAATATTCCTAAGCTTTTGTCTAAAAGGTTTGACCCCAGGCTTTAAAGGTATCTTGTGATCGATCATGACCATGTCGTAGGTTCTTAACTCGTCGTAAGACGAGGCGAAAACATCTTTAAATTGTCTAAGTAGGTCCTTATACTTGTACTTTATTTCAGGGGGGAGGATTTTAGATATTTTAACCATCCTGGATTCTTCTTTGGTTCCTATGTCACAGTCCTCAACCTCTTCTGGTTGGGGTTGTAAGGTGGATTTTACAGGTATATCATTTTGATCAGTCTTTCCAGAGGGATCAGTCCCTTCGAAATCTGGTTTTTTTTAGGACCAACATACGATGATTTGCGATTTTGTCTTGGAAATATTGAGGGTCCTCGCCTTCTTGCATGATCCATATCTTGTCATTATGATTTTCTTGATCTGCGTGAGTTTCATAAAATTCACCTACTGCTTCAAGAAACCTCTTAATTTGTTCATCATCCTCAAAAACCTGCCAGTGCTGTATATTATCTGGTATAGATGGTCTGTGTCTTATTTCTATGTGATACTTCAATTTAAAGGTTGTAGGAGGAGTGAAAGTTGAAGCCGCTTTAGCTAATGCATCAACATGTAAGTTTTCTACGCGTGGGATGAAGTGGACATTTGCAGATGAAAAAAAGTTTTCCATCAAATCCCAGGCACAATTTCTATATGATCTTAATCTGGGATGCTTGGCTTGGTACTGTCGATTTATTTGTTTGACTATTAACTCTGCATCTTCGTATACCTCTAGGTTATTTATTTTTAGCTTCCTGGAAGTCTCTAATCCTAAGACCAAGGCTTCATATTCACATACGTTGTTAGTATAATCTATATCCCATTGCAGTCTGTAAGAAAAAGGAACAACGAACTTTCCTTCAGGAGCCACTAAAAGCACTCCTGCAGCAACCCCTTCGCAAGATGAGGCATCGTCAAAAAACATTTTCCAGATACCAGTACTACACATATATTTAGTCATGTAACCTGACTCTTCAGGATCTATATTGTTTTCCTCTATGCAACCATCCAAACCGTCGTCAAAAGATAAAATACAATTTCCTAAATCTTGATCTACAATGTAAATAGGGAAATTGTTTAGATTTTGAGGGTCTCTTACTGTATATGCTAACCTCGTCTCCCTGTACAATCGAGTAAATTTCCCACCAAACACAGGAATTGTGGAAAACGTCATATCCAGTTGAAGAGAACCCCCCATATTGGCTCCCCATGACCTAGACAACAGTAAGCCATACTTGGGGGGAATATCAACAATAACCACATCCATCAAGATACTCTTAACTGGGACCTGTGCCAGGGTAACTACTAAATCCTTTATCATTCCCATACACTCAACTCTTCTCAAGTCAAAAGAGTAAAGATCTCCGTAAGTTCTGGTGATCTGGAGACCCAATTTGTCCATAATAATTTTAGGCATCACGTTATGGGAGGCTTTGGAGTCTAGCATGCAATTATGTAGCAGTTGATCATATACATTCAAGGTGATATAAAAGGGAGAAACAATGTCTTTGGCCCCTTAAAAATGTGGACCAAAAGTGATGTTGGGTTTATCATCTTCCAAGTTTAAAACGTCAGATTGGATTTCTGGCTCTGAGACACCTATCACTTTGGTAATCTACTTTCGATAAACTGGGTTTTTCGCTAATTCTACCAGAGGAATTGGTATCTTAATTTTATTTATCTCATTTTCGAAACTAAAAACTCTGTTCACCTTGTCTGTTTCTCTATTTGGGACTTCTGAATCCTTCTTTTCCAACTTATTTGTCTAGACTTCTTTATTACTCATGATCTTGGTTGAAGGTGTAATAGCATTAGCTATTTCGGTTCCTTGTGTTTGGGTCTCAACTTTTCCCACCTCGGGTTCTTGTGAGTCTACTACTTTCGCTTTGCTGTTAGGTAGCAAGTCTTATTTCGGAGTAGGCTCATAAGTTTGACCTCTTGGGATAATTTTCTTAGGTTGAGTAGTTGAAATGGGCTTACTCTTAGATCTCAAATTGTAATTAGGTTGGACCTCGGCCATTATCATTTCGGTTTCTTCTTGAGAGCTACAAAGGTCAGTATGATATCTTTCTTCACCATTAACCGACGATTGTTGAGTGTTTAGAGATTTTTCATAATCTTCTCTAGTCAGATACGGTTGTGTGCAGTCATCACCGAAGTTCGTGACATAATCATCTGAATCTCTGAAATCTTGGAGATCATTCGCTCCTATAAAATTTTCGTTCTTTAGGGGAGTTTGTATTTTTTGATCTTCGTTTTTTATCTATCTTTGCTGGTTCGGGTGGTTGGGGTTTCTCTTGAAATCCTTTTTGGTGAAAGAATCAACTTTGGCCTGTTCTAGCTCCATTCTGGATATTTTATTAGACAGTTCCTTAATTACCCTGGCCATATCATCTACTTTTTCATCTGTGTATCTATTAGACCCTGACGACCCTACTTGTTCTCTAAAGCGTATAGTTTCTCGGTTTCTCGTTTCTACTTTAGCTTTAAGCTTACCAGAAGCCATCATATTTGACACAATTTATACAATGTCATCTTGCATTCAGTTTAGAGTAGCTCCCCTTATTTCTCGCAAAAGGAGTGCAAAAGATGGTTCGAAAGCCCCCGCGAAAGTTACTTTGGCTGCGGGTTGGGACGGTTTAACCTTGGCTAGGATTTTGTTATATAGTTTGTTGAATATTTGAATAAACTCCATAACTGTTTCTAAATTTTTTTTTCTTAAAGACCCAAACTCGGTTAAATAATATAGGTGGTCCTTTCTTTCACCCCATTGTCTAAGGAAAGCATCTTCCAAGACATCATATGACAAGATAGATCCTGCAGGTAGACTCCGAAACCAAGTTCAGACCTGAACTTCGAAGGTTTGGACAAGAAGCCTCGAATACACGTCCTCATTTTCGAGACCTAGGATGTCTATGAATTGATCAAAGAAATTATGTGTTCGACCGCGGTCAGATCTCCTTCCCCAGTGAATTTTGGCAAATTTTTTATATAATTTTCAGGAAGGTCGTGCAGAGGAACGTGCAATACCAAGGGAGCGTATCTTGCTGCCACTTTCGGAAACACTCTGGGAGGGGGGGCAGGCCCTTGGCCTCCAGCCCCTCCCCCAAGAGCACCTCCACCTCCTCCTCCGACACCACCTCCTCCTCCGGCGACTGCCATCGTTATTAGTGGAAAGTTGTAAAGGGGGTTTTGGAAGATTAAAAGTGGATCTTTACTTTCTTCGCGGGGTGAAAAATCTAAGGATGACTGGTAAGGAATGCGAGGGCTTGGATCTTCAGACTTGTAAGAGATGTAGTTAGGGGAACCAACGGGTGTGGAAGCTGGATGTGTGAAATATTCTTTGAGACCATGTGAGGTCGCGAAATTCCACTGAAGGGTCGATGATATATTGGCAGTAGATGAATTTTCTGCAGGACTTTTTCCTTTATGTTCTATAGGGGTTATAAGATGGGTTTCGCTTCTAACTTCGGAGTAGTTTGATGTTAGATCCTTAGTGTCGAAGAGAGGGCTGCATGAAGTCGAAGGTTCAGAAGAACTTTTGGTCTTCAGTTGCGGGTATTTAGGCTGATAGATTGCAGGGGTTGGCTTAAGAGAGCCTCTCACCTTTAAAACTTCTCAAGATCGGTAAGGGGTGTGGTCTGTTTACCATCCGGGTTTTGCCTAGTATTCCTTAGTCCGGATGCCAACTTATTAATCGTGGAGTCGCCAAGTGAAAGATTGGAAAGCCTTTAAAAGGTGTGCACTCTTTGTTCACTATCAAAGGGTGGCACTTTCAATGAAATAAATGTCATTTTCCTAGGGAAAAAGATTTCGTAGCTTCGGTCCCCGGCAACGACGCCAAAAAGATGTTGTTCCAGAGTCTATACTTAAGGCTTGGAAGTACAGTTTCTAGGCATCCAAAAGTGAGTGAGGGATAAAGAAGGAAGAAAAGTCAACCTTCGGCAAGAGAATCTAGGGATGATTTCTGGGTTGGCGTTGTCTAGCCTCCAACTATTCCTGGATGTTTATATCCCATTCAATCGCTGCCCATGAACATTCGAGTTAAACCTGGCTAGTGGCTGTTTTAAGAACAATATCAAAAAGATTTAAGGAAATATGTGTTTGGTCTGATAGTCCGGGTTCGATATTAGGCTGTCTTGTTATAGGGACAATCATGGAGGAAAAAAATGATAAGGAAATCTCAGGGGAAATTTAGGTGCTGTCTCAATTCCGGTCGTATAAAAGAGAGTTTACGGTTCCAAGAGTGAAAATAGGGTGCAAACCAAAGGCCCTTTCCCGTAACTGAGTTATATTTTAATAAATATTTATGAGATGGGAGAAAACATTAAGCTGTCTATCATGTAAGGCTCCTATCAAGGGAGAATCTCACTTATAAACAAAAGAAGAAAAATGTAAAGAATAACCCGATGAAGCATAAAACATATATAGAATTCTAAAGTGTTGACTGGTMTTATACCTGYTGATAGCYGGTACAGAGGAAAAACAATGAACAATATAKAAAACCATAATTCATTCACTATAGTAGAGGTTGTAATAAATTATAGCGAAGCATTCATCAGATATGAATATGAAATGAAATGAAAAATGAGATACAAGGAAACAAACTCATAACACARTCATGACGGAATTGAGAATCTTCAGATTTTCTTTATATCAACTCTCAAGATAGAAAACCTCTATTACAATCGACACAAAAAGGTCCAKCCCCTGTTCCTTMTTTCTATTGTATATTTATACAGATTTACATATGATGGAATCTCAATCGTTCTAGGATTTTCAGTTACAACAAGAAGGAGATCAATCGTTTCATTTCCTTATCTCTGTCTTCATTTGGTACCAGAAGCTTTCCCTCTCGCATGCTCGGTACAAGTAACACATCTTTCCACTAGCCAAGATATCAACCTTGATGGTTTCGCTTGACAATTGGCCTCAAAAGAGTAACAATCTCAGGTTAATTGCAACAACCGTTCTTCCATTTGTCTGTCTATGATGTCAATAGCACACAATTTCACACTTGGTTTAATCATACATTTATCTATTTGAACTATGTCTTCCATAGTTACTTGTGAGATCTCGACCGAATCTCTTTCTTCTTTTTCATTCAAATCAAGTGAGATTTTTTCTATATTCATTTGACTCAATGCCTCAACATTACCTTCGCTATCAATACCAAACATATTACCATCTATAGAACCAAAATCCTCTTCTAAGGATTTTGTTACCTTCTTGGCTTGCAGCTTACCTTCTGAGATACTGTGCTCTGATTCTTTTAATAAAATATTTCCTCTGGTCCCACTCCAAAGTGGAAAACCTGGGAGTACTTCCCGATTCCCTACTGCTTGTAGCTATTACAGCCTCTTAAAAAGCGACCCGAGCTTCTCCAGCTTCTCTTTCTCTGACAGATAAATTTTCCAAAACTTGATTAATGAGTAAGTAGTTGTCCTGAATTACCTCTACCTTGGCGAGTAAATTTCACTAGGCTGCAGAAACTCTGCTTCGAATCTCCATCACCTGGGACTGAAACATCCCGATATTTATAACTTTACTTTCAACAATTTCCAGTGTAGCCTGTAGCTGTTCGATAAAATATTTTTGCTGGCCCGCTTGTATTTGACCATTTTGAACCACCATCTCTGCTTGTTCGAGCTTAGTTTTGAGCAACTCTATCTCACTTTTATCATCCAACCTTTCTTGTTCTATCCCTGTGCTCGCTTGGTCCTTGGCAGCCTCCTCTGTTGTGGCTAGTCTGGTTGCTAGGGTTTTGATAAGGTGATTTTTTCGCTTCAACTGGTTTTTCGAAACCCCGACTGAAAATTGATTCGCTGTGGCATATGCCCCTAATGTCTCAGCTATTTCTGTCATGAACTATTCATTCTTCTTGTCTTTCCCATCGGTCAACACTTTGTACTTCTTGGTTGTTGATCCCCTTCCTGATAGAATTCTCTCTTTACCACAACCTTTCTCTTCTTATCAAAGAAGAAATCATTTGGGGGGAGCTCTTCCATCCTTATAGGTTTCAATTATTCATTTAAAATCCACCCTGCGTCTATGTTTCCCTGAGTTGACTGCAAGGGAGTAATGGATGCGATGGCATCTTTGATTTGCTTAGCTGGTTTTTCTAGAGTAGTAACTGGAGTCTGCTTTTTTGGCGGGTCGAGAGTCTTTATCTCTATTTTCAGACTCCTAGCTTGCTCTTCCCTGTCTTGGTGTTTTTCTTGGCTAGGTGTTTCATCTTTGGAGCCTTCAACTTCTTTTTGTTTCACCCCCATTGTACTCGGATTCTCACCCTGCAATACTACTGGAAGACAACTGCGTCGATGTTCTTGGAATTTCAGAACATCGGCCCTCTCTTCAGGTGCCAGGGTTTGTATCCGAGCCAAAATCTCGGCATAAGATCTTGCACCTCGGAAAATGTCATCCGAGGGCAAATTTTCGTGTTTGAACCTTTTGATTTCGCAACCGGCCAAATGATTACTTACGACCCTTTGCGGATCGTGCTTCTTGAATTCAATAAGAACCAATTTTAGGTCTTCCAGGGCTGCTACCACAACTTTAACATGCCCAAAATATAACAAAGAATATGAATTTAAATGAATAGGAAAAGGTGGCCATACCTTCTTTGAATATCCCTTAATCTCCTTGCTTATGCCACCGATTACAGTTTGTCTAGCAACCTCACGACAAGCTAGCTTATCGAGTATGAATAATGGTAATGCATGTGGGGGAACAGAAGCCCCAAAAACCCTGAGATATGAGAATTCTGATTCTACATACCAGTCAGCTATACTGCTCAGATTCGTCACTATACTGTCCGAGATCCTGGGTGGTGGGTGGCCGAAAATAGTGACATGCAGTGGTACCATTATCCAGTTAAAGATTTCATACACAAAATCTGCCACTTTGTTTTCCCAAAATTTTGAATGGTAGACGTGGATGGGCTGGGCCTCTAATGGAGTCCAACTCCAACTCATTAAGGGAAAGGGTGTTAGAAAACACACGACATCCATAATGTATGCGGACATAAAGAATGAAGCAATCTTTCCGCTCTCCTTCTGCGCCCAATACTCTGTAACTCGACTGGTCAAGATATCAGACAACATTTTCACCCAGTCGAAGGAACATCCTTTGGTGACTTGATGTATTAGAGGCACCCAATGAAGAAACAAATGTGTGGTGTCCTCTCTCCCGTATAATCTGTAGGTCATCATAGCTATATATTTGAACTGTGGTTCTAAGGAAGCTATTGAATATATACCATTATTGTCTGCCCTGAACTTCGCAGGATGTGAAACCCAATCTCTAATTAAATTGGACATAGTCTTGTCATATTGCATACATTCCTTCTGTTTGAAGTTCTCCAAGAATTCAACATCGTATGTAAGGTTCGACACGGTAGGAAACTTGTACATAACCTGCAGTTGTTCGGGTCTGAAAGTCCCGATGGTGACCTTCTATTCATTGATGATGGTTCTGGTTGGTATTTCCACATGGTCTAATTCCCACCGGACCATATCATAGTAAGGGAGCAGTCATGGCCTAGCCGCTACTTTATGCATTCCAGATTGGACGATGATCTTATATTTGGTGGTCAAGTCATCTTTTTCATTGTCACTGGAATCATCAGAATAATCTACTAATTCGGCCTGTAGAACATCAGAAACAAACGACTAGGTCCAGAAAGAGTCGACACTTCGAGGTGAAGTATCAACGACGTTGTCTGAACCTTGTCCCGCAACCTCAACGTTGGCTTTAGACACTTTTCGTAGGGCCATGGCAGGGGATCCTGCTTTAGCTCTTCTGTGATAAAAATATGTATACATACAAAAATTAGTTCGCTGAGAAAAGTTTACTCTGCGTAATAGAGAAATGAATTTGCGATAACAAGTAACAACTCTATATATTCAACCATTTAAAACTTGGTACCTTTCAAAAACAAAACTGTCAAATCATGCTTAAAGATAAATTTGGCAATAAAAACACAATCCTTACTTGTCGATTCGCCTTGTTTCTAATTAATGCCATAAATTTTGGCAGCTCGAAATGTCAGTTGGCGTAAGGAAAAATTAAGACTGCCTCATAGACTGTGCATGCATCAAATCATGAAAAATGCTGGCTTAGCTTAATTAATCAGGTTTTATCAACGTTAATTAATCTTTCGGTACTCGCTACATCGAAAGTTTTCGTTTTAACCTTTTGAACCTCTAAGACCCGAGATTGCGATGATTATTTTTGGTTAAAAATGTAATTATGATTAGGCGCTTGATTAATTTCATGATTATTTATATCGCAACTTTGCAACTTGAAGCTTCAAAGGTATAGCTTCCGGGAAGTTCATATGCCAAGTTGCGAAATCACGAGATCGTGAAGATATGATTTAATTAAAATGGGGGATAAAACTAGATTAAGTGTTTAATTAATTACGTTTCTATCTTTATCGCGACTGCGCGACTCAGGGCTTTGACAATGTATCTTTTTAAAGGAAACACTCCGAGTTGCAAATTCCCGACAGAGCTTGACCATGGCTAAGCGTTTTACCTTTATCATTAACGCGGGTTACTAAAACAAGAATCTCGTGGTTTCAGCTATCGGGGTTACGACAGTAAGAGTTTTGAAATTATTAAACGCTGAGACGCAAAACCCCGATGATGCTTAACCATCGTTTAGAAAATTTTTACTCTTGCTATTGACCTGGGTAATACTTTAAAGTGATCTCTCCATTTCACTCTTCGGGACTTGTGAACTAAGTGATCTATAACATCCGACATAAAAAATCCCGAGGTAAAAAAAAGGGGAAAATCATTTGAATGAAAAGTAGAAATCGCCTTGAGAGTATGATAACCATCACCGTTCGCGTGATGAGACTTCAAAGATTTTGGAACAAAAGAAGGAAAATATGAAAACCATCTTTCGATTTCGAGCATTAAGATATGAAAATCAAAACGGGTTAAAAAACAAGGGCGGCTCCAACATGACTGATGAATGGAATAGATACACTACCCGTAGATCTGACATCTTTGGATAAACTAGGTCCAAAGGACCTCCTTGTCTAAAGGGGTCCCACTTTCACTTGACCAACCTATCCCTGAATGGAATTTTCCACCCCTTGGACACACAGGTTGCTGATTTGGAAATCCACATCATCAAGATGTCACCATGACATCACTCCCCTCTTTAATCTTTTCCATACGGTTCCCGCACCTTTCTACTGTAGATATCGCTCCCCAATAGGCCGTCAATCTATGGTCCTCATTGGATCTTGGAGTTCTCCCATAAGAGTGTTTCTACTTATCCTTCCAGGGGGACTCCAACTATTGGATTTGAAAGTTGTTTTCCACTTGGCATTTGAGGCCACTATGTACCTTCCACCTAGGCATTTGTTTCCATGTATATTGGTCACCTAGAATGACACATGGAACAATCATACCGAAAGGATTCTACCTCAAAGGTGTCAAAACTCTGTAACATGTGGTAGAATATTTACTTGACAAGTGGCACCACCCACGTCATGACACGTGGGTTAAGGTGGGTCTACACATCATCTAGGAATACTTGGTTCGGCCTCCTAGTTTCTGAAACTTGTCCCAAGCACATTGGTTGGGGTGAAATCATTCCTCTTACTGCCACTCACCAAGGAAACCTATTAGGCCTCTACGAAAAATCGACTACTATGATCAAATATTTCTCTAGCGCTAACCAATGGTCCATATCTTCCCTCAGAGTCCCTCCTTCGGAGTGCACCTCCTCCAACACTACAACTTACTCCAAATGATATCCTCTAATGGACGACTAGGATCTATTATCTAACAAGGCCGACGATCGATATCTAATCCATCCCTTATACCAACTAAGGGTCCATATCTTTCCACTGCGCCAAGTTGACAACCACAATGGTTCGAGGAAAAATGAGGGTTTATCACTAGCTAAGGAGACTGTTGGGCCTTCACCCAAATCGACGCCCCCAAAAAAATCTACCCTTACTCCGACCAACTGTCTAGATTGTTTCTCGACATCTCTCCATCAGACTTTCGTAAAGAACCTATGCTTGAATACTCTGGGGACCAATTCTAATTAAAGGTCAATATCATCTCGCCACTCAATCATCCGATAGATCTGCGATCCTTATTGGTCATAAATCATCTTTTACATGCATCATAGCCTACTCCGATGGAAGGGAAGGATCTATTCATGATGCTCAATCAACGAATGTGATTATTTCAAGCTCAAACATGGGTTTTATACCTATTAATAGTCTGAAACCAGACTTAGTCATTCAAGGAAGTCTTCTAAGAAACTTCCATGGATTTAACAGACACATAGGAGTTCTCACCTTGCTCCAAAAACCGCTAAGGCATTCCTACTTCACCACTTTAGGTGGAGATTCATGTCTTGCAAACTGCCTATACTAGGAATAGGGGATTCCATGGGAGAATTAAGACTCTCTGAACCAGAGAGAGGCCTCTCTCATGCACTAAGACATTCCCATGCCTATCTCAGGACATGTTGTCCATTCCTCCTAGGGGTATTGTGCATTCTTAGTTTATAAGCCTATTTTATTTTCATAGGTATCGCACTATAGAAATACTTTTCTACGCCCCTAGGAGGCACACACATATTGATATATCTAAAGTTATGTTCACAAGAGGAAATAAATTGTACTGTTTCTTTAATCCATTAAGGTAAAATGCAGGGTCCTCCTTATTATACACCCAATACACATGTAATTCAATTCAGACGTATTATTATACGAGTACAATGAATTCCATTTGAAGGAGGTAGAAACACTTATTTGTAATAAAAATTGGATTTATTTAATAGTAAAACTTCCCTTTTCCGTCGATAGCAGAAGTAGGTGGGGGTGGGGAATAATATCGAAAAATTATTTATTTTTTCTCTATTATTCCCCAGCCCCACCCTCATATATATTAGTCCCCCATCCCTACCCTCATATATAAAGTTTTCACTATTATTCCCCTACTCCCACCCTCATATATAAAGTTTTCTCTATTATTCCCCCACCTCCATCCTCATAGATAGAACAACATCAACACCATTGATCGGGTATTAACGATTACACACAATCATAGGCATCCAACCATACCATTAATTCTATTACACAGAGTATATGGGATACTTATATGTTAATAATATGTAGCCAACGAACTGCCTATGGGGTGTTCACCTTTCCAACCAACCATAGGATTTTCATGTTTAGTCACTTCGGTTATAGGCCACTCCCTACCAAGCCATGATGCAACCAGAGAATTTTCTGCAATCCCTCGTGCATTCTCTCGTGGTATATTTCTTCCTCCAATTCTCAAACTCTCCTTGATTTCTTCTTTTGTGCATATTCAAGCTCCACACCCTTGCCTCCATCCTTCGAGGCCATTCTTCTAGGTATTTCCCCTCTTTGCACGCATTCACGCATTACCTTTTGTAACTCTTCATGCGTCTCCTGCACAAAATATGAAAATTTCCCAACCTATCCCCTTCCTTCTATCAGAAGGAAACTTTGGTCAACCTTGGTGGTTGTGGAATGGTACATTGGGTACCTTTAGCTAACAACTTCCTGCTGTTTTAGCTAGGCCCTACGTGCTTCCATTCATTGGGGTTGTTGGTTGCTCAACCACTAGTCCTTTTCTCATTAACTGATTTTTCTTGGGACCAAGTTAAGGCTTATTATTCCAAAGAGGATTGGGTCATCTCAGGATGATGAACCCCTCTCTATGTTTCCTCACTCTTTCCTCTAGTGGTATCATGGCCAGTACTCAAGGATTCACCCCCACATCCAACTGTTGGTAGCGACAATTAAACAATAATACATTTACATTTTTTGCATGCCATGTCATGGAAATCATTAATCATGAGTAACTACAAGTTGGGGGAAACATGGGTGTTACAATCCCCTCCCCCTTAAAGGAACACTGTCTTCGATGTTATTTTCAACAACACATTCTATACCATTAACTTTCAACTACTTTAGGAATGTTTTCTTCTTCTTGATCTTGTCCTTTCCCAGGCTCTTGGAATTTAGCATATGCCTACAATAATTTCAAACAACAAGCATATTAAGTTCAATTTTATGCAAAAACATTTTATCATTGTTCATAACTCAAGGGGAAAATTTCACATATCAACATAGTACTTATCTGTGTAGTTCATGGATTGCATCCACATGGTTATCATGTTTACTCAACTCACTTTCTTTCATTGTCATACCCGTTGTGTGCATGATCCCATTCAATAGATGACAAAATGTTTAGGACTCTATCGAGTCTTTCACATAAGAAATCAAAATCTCCTCTTCCTTGCGATCACTTGCCTTTTGGGATCAGGTTCATGCATCCCCTTCTCTGCTATATAGTCCCTCCGGTGATCCATCTTGCCTACCCATAATTTCTCACACAAGAAAATTTTTAGGGACTTCGCTGAGTCTTACAGCTGAAGCATCCCCCAAGCTTGTGTTTCCGAGTCATCCCTCTAGCTTGGTCTGCTGAAAGCATCCCTTCAACTCGTGTTACCACAACACAACATTATTATGGCGATCATGAATTATCACAAACTTCTCTTGTCACAATAGTGGCCCTCTTCCATACTTTCTTATTTGACCACCACCATATATCCTTCCTGGACAAATCTTTTATATCACCCGTATTGCATGCATGCAAAAATTTGTGAGACATTTTCATTAATTTTCAATCAAAATTATTTTCGAATCTATTACCCACAGATTTTCAAATTCACAATTTCATTTCATTTTTAGATCTGTTCCATATTGGAACCAGAGTTCACAATAATGAGATTTCCTTCTCATAACAGTTTGGCTCTTTACAATTAGCAGACATTGGTATTCCTCATGGGATTATAGTATTTCCATTTCCAATACCCTCTTTAATGCAATTCAATCTTTACACAACCAAACAAAATGTTATTTTCTCATGCATATACACTTTCATTGCAAACTTACAGTGGTTTCCAAACAATTTCAAAATTGCACACATTAGGAATTAAATCATTTTATCTTATTCGATAACATAAAGCAAAAGGAAGTCACCATTCCTTATACATGCACCATTTTATCATACCAAGCATTTTTAAATTGAAATCAATCATTATATGGATTTTATTTAATGTGCCATTGTCCATGGTCACATTCCTACACACAATGCGCCCTTGCATTGATTTCTGATTATCACCTTTCAATTTAGGCACTTTGCCACGGTGTGTTGGGTTTCAACTAACCTCTCACCACATGGATTCTTTACCCACATTCATTATTACAACATGACTGTTCTTCCTACTTTGAGCCGATCATAGTCTTAGATAATTACTCATGAAATTACAAGTTTTACATGAATTCCATTAAGCATTCTTTCTTTACTAGTAACTAAGGGTACCAACATTTATGGACACCCAATTCTTCTTTCTACCATTATTGTAACTTTGTAAAATATTGGAAGGTCCTCCTTCCATATTTGGCCTTCCATTATCTTCCCTCTCATGTAAACATCCTCAATACATTCAATCAATGTGCTGCTTAAGAGTACTTTCAATCCTTATTTATTCACATATGCATTCATGATACACTTGTTCATGAATTTTTTGCAAGGATTGTAACAATCCTTGGCTGCTTAGGGTAGGCTGGGCATATGGTTTCGCAAAGTGGTTGGCTACTCTCACTTGGTTCACGTCCTTTCTCGGGTACTTCTCCCCCTGTTTCACCTTACGTATACGGCCGGGTAGCTTCCTTAAACTAAGTTTCGAGGGTCCTATGCTGATAAACCATAGCCCGAGCTAGCTTCCTTGCCGTATCTATAATTGCTACCTCTGCTTCCCACTTTCATTTCTTATTTATTAATAATGGATGCGCGAGCTTATTTATGAAGGGACATGTACCAAGTACAATCTGTTCCTCACCCTCGTCCATACCTTTCTTTTAGCGACCCATGCTTAATAAGTAGGTCCCGTGCCACCTAGCTTTGCATAGATTGGTCAGGTAGCCGATTCACCCCTTCTCTAGGAATGGGATCTCCGGCCCGGCAAAGCCACTCTGTGATGATACTGAAAGGCTGGTTCTTGTGCCCGCTGTGTCCTTCCCTCGCTCTGTCCCTATCCATTGGGTCATCTTGATGTATCCGCTCTGTCCCCGACTCTTGTGAGCCTGGTGCCTTACTATTGGATTGGCGCCGTTGCTTTCCATCACCTTATAAATGATAGAAATGATCACTACCATCTTGCACTCAATTTTAAGGGTTTTAACGCTCGACCATAGGGGAGAGGAACGAAGTCGCTTGTCCAAGTTACTTATTGATGAGGGGGGGGGCAATGATTCTCCATTGTAGAGTCTATGGACTGGCTGGCGCATATCACATATATGGGAGGGAGAGCTTATACCTGACATGGAGAAATCAGGGCTGATACCTACTTAGTTAATGCCAAGTGAGAACCCTACACAGTTGGACTAAGAACTACCCTCTATGATCCAATTTCTTCCTTAATCTTTCCCCGCTCGGGTATCAATGGCATACAAAAACCATTCAAAATATTTTTCATATAATTAAAATAAAATATTTCAGAAGGGATTCTTACCCAATCCCTTTAAAAACTCATGCCACATAGGCATGAACACTTTTATACATGTTCTGGCTACCAACACTTTCTATGATATTACCTCATCAATGGTGCTTCATGAGGAATCCTAAATCCCTTCAACATTCTTTTCTATCAACAACATTTTTGTAATTATCCTCTACCTGAGGTTGTCCATCAATGTCATTTGTCTTCCCCAACAATTCCAATATTTTCCTACATATAGCATGCATCAACATAGTCATAATTACATTAGGTATCATGTTAAATAAAAATACATGTACCACAACATTTAAATTAGAAAACATTATGAGAAAACATTATGACTTATCACATAAAATAAAATATTTCAGTTGTCTCTATCATCACACAACTATCAACATTCTCATGCCAAGACATTTACATGCATGGGCATATCATTTTCTCACCCCAGAGAATCACAGTAGGCAAAAATAAGAGTTGAGTGACTCTTCCCCTTTTCTAATTCCTTTACACACCTAGATATTTTCAGCTCTACTGAACTATTTCCAAGGCTTCACTACCTTTGCATAACATGACCTTTGACCAAGCTCATTCTTTCAAACATATTCATTTTTTATTATACTTTGCTTTCACAGCTGTTCAAGTTTACAACTCTAGAACTTGATACACTTCTCTGAGGAAGATCAAAATTGTTCCCCAATATGGTCGCCAAAATGTTATCACTCTGTAATTTCCAAGGTTGAGAAAAAAATGAACGGAGGTAACTATTTCAATCACTTTGGAGTCTAGGATCTAACCCTTCTAAATTTAGAGAGGGATCTCTCTATAAGATTTAGCTTTGTTTGATGGGAATTTTAGGCTAGTTATGATAGTACATGGTTTGGTTTTTTTAAAATTTTGGTTGAAACAACAAGGGAAGGCCATTGGGCAATGGACTGAAAGAGTCTTGGGATGATCAATTTGCAGAAGTATCAAGATAAAGTGAAATAGGGCAAGGTATATATACTCCTGGATCTGGTAAATTTGAAGTGCTATAGGAGAAAAAAGACAGGATCAATTGAGCAATAGAGCAATTAAGAATTTTGCCACTAAATATCAGAGGAAAACATTTAAATTATCCACAGTGAGAATCAAAGTGTATCTTTAAAAAAAAATTGTCCTGCAACTTTCTATAAGATAATTCATAAAGAAACTAATATTTAAATAGAGAAAACAAGTTACAAAAGAGACACTTCACCACATAGATATGGCACATGAATCTTGAACAACTTGTCTTGTATTACTGCAAAAGGTCCCTTGACCTCAGTGAACTACTTTACATTGAATGATCATCTTCCTTCTTACAATATTTTCTCACTCATACTTCAAAATGAGAAGTACTTATAAACTTATACAAATGATCCTGTCATAACTGATCAGGATTTATTTCAGGGATATGTAAACTAACTGTATCTCTAATTACATAAATAAAGAGATTTTTAGATCTCCAGAGGTTTTTGGTTGTTGATTTGATGGAGGTTGTTGATGATTGACTGTTGATATTCATATGCCAAGTGTCTTCATTCCACTGACATCTGTAATGAGGTTGAAACTACCTCCATGAAATTTGTTTACTGTCCTCTCATCTTTGCCATCTGTCCCTTTTGATTTATTCGCCTCCCAAAATTATGATAAATGAGGTCCAAATATGTCTTCAATTCTACCACTCTGAGATAACTGTGTAAAATATGGGGTATTTTTTTTGTAGATAATCTTGTTATGAGTAAAAACCTCTCTCGGTTTTTTGAAATTCATCTCCAACTGTCCAAGATCTGGGTTTGAAAAAGATGTCTCCAACAAGAAAATCCTGAATCCTGAAATATAGGGCTCAAATATGCTCTCAATTCTCCCAATATGTAACATATATGAGAAATATGGGAGATTTTATTGTTATTGGGACCTTTCTGAGAAAAAACCTCTTTTGTTTTCTCAAAATACCTCCTTGTTTTCCCGAAAATCGCCTCGGAAACAAACTGGTTGAAATGGGTAAAAAACGGTTTTTGAATTGGGGAAAGTGGATTTCGGGGGGGGGTGGGAGGGTAGGGTGGTAAGTGGTATTGGGGGAGGTCCTAAATTATAGGAACGGGACATGTGGAAAATTTAAAACCAATTTTCGGACCCCCCCCCCCACCTCTCGTTAAAGTTCAGATGGTAGGGGGGGTCTGAAATACTATTATGCTCATTGATTTGATTTGCATTGGGATGGGATATGTGAGTGGAATATGACGCATGAGGTACCAGGTATGGGAAGTAAGTTTAAATGTTTTTGTTTTTTGTTTTATTTATAACGTTTCATTTTTTTTGTTTGTTTTATTTATAATGTTTAGTTCATTGTTTTATTTATAATGTTTCATTTATTGTTTTCATTTTAAGAAGAAGAAGAACAAGGGTAATGGAAAGATACAAACAACATCATCAATAGAGACATGGCTTGATGCGTTTGAAAAAAAATTCAAGAAGGATTACTCAATGGTTTCTTTCCTTTCTACTAGCACAATAGTGAGGAGTGCTTGGTTCTTGGACAATGGTGCATCTCGTCATATGATAGAAGCACATGAGCTATTTAATAGTTTGATGGAGAGGGACTCGAAGGTTTATGTGGAGCTTGGTGATGATTCCAAGTATGCAACAAAGGGAGAGGGAACAATTCCATTCAAGCTCGAGTCAGGAGCTTCATTCGATGCCCATGATGTGATTTACGTACCAAGTTTGAAGAAGAAATTGATTTTAGTCTCATCTATGGAGGACATGGGTTTTTTCGCTACTTTTCAGAGAGGTCAGGTACTCATATGTCCAAAGAAAGATATCCTAGACACCACAATGGTCGTTGGGGGTTAGAGAAGGCAATTTATACAAGTTGCAGGGCAAGAGTGTTCAGGATTTGGTAAACGACAGTGATAACCTATGTGAGTTGTCACACAAGAGGTTGGGACACCTACACTACAGGGTGTTAGTGCTAGATATTTCTCTTGACTGCAAAAGATAATGCCTAGCACATCTTGAATTGATTATATGGTTGGGAATGAGCGGTTCAAAGTCTAGAGAAGAATACATGGAAAAAATGGAATACTAGCTGATCAATGATCAAGGCCATTAGGCATGGAGTCTTTACAAAGTCTTATGGATTACAGACAATTGAACTTAATGCTAGGGGAATTTATATTGGTAAAATGAAAGATAGAAGTAGAGAAATATATGAATTATACAAACTTTCACAGAATGATCCAACTTTTATATTCATAAGAAAAAACATCCATCAATTAGAAATTCTTTCTGAAAGATGAATATGAGATATTTGAATAAACTCATGAAAAATCAAGTAGGTATATTAAGGATTTAACACACATGAATTCTGTGATGCATAAGATTTATTCAAATATGAAGAGAATGAATATGAGAAACACAAAGGAGATATTGATTGACCACTAAATTCTTAGGAATCTATAATAATAAAAACTTACAAAAACAATGCCCTCAGGCTTAATGCATATAGACTTATGTTCAAATTCCCTCTCTTGGGTCTCTATAATTGAACCCACAACCTCCTTCCAAAAGGAATATCTTCACTTTCTCTTTATCTCTTCTACTTTTGTAATCTTCAAATGTTGTTTCAGTTGCCTGGAAATATGGATCTAAATACTAATTTACTGCATGGAAATATTGGATTTGCTTTGATCAAATATGGAATTGATATTTGAAGATAAGGAAATTTTAAGAAGATTCAATACTTATTTTCATAGTTGGATCAAACGATCAAAGAGGAAAATAGATATGATCTCCAGGTGAAATTGATGAGGTGGAAACTCCTTTGACTCGACATTTTTTTAGGAAATAGAAATTGGTGAAATTTGGAAAAATACATTTCAAAGATATTCCTATAGATCCTAAATCATTCACTATTTTGAGAAGCTAATCAATATTCAACTAATTGGGCTCGTTCTAGAAAAAACCCATGTTTTAGATTTTTAAAATTCGTCTTCTCTTCGTCATAAATGGGTCAGAAGTTGACCTCTAAAACACTCACGTACAAAAATTTCGATAGCGTTTCTGTAGCTGACACTTGATTTTGAAATGCATTTTTAGTAGTGTCTGTAGAAATTGATTATAAAATTTGGTGGACTCTCCCTTAGTGCCATTGTGGATGCTTTCACCCAACACACTTTGAAGTTTGGTGATGCACTTGTTGATGAACATGGCATTGACTTGGGGTGTAGATTTGAAATAAAGACATGATTGAATACGAGACCCCACTTTTTGTCAAAACAAATATTAAAAATTATTATTTAAATATAATTCTATAGAAAAACAACGCTTCCCACAACGTGTTCCTTTGAAAATCCACCCATTTCGCTACCAAAAGTTTAAAATTCCTGCAATGAGTGCTATTGCAAGTTCGTTGATTTTTGCTACTGAAAGATGAATATCTCCCACAACATACACTAGATTTAGATTGAGGTGAGAAAAGGTTTGGCGAAGGTTTAAAAATTTTGTTGGGGTAAATTTGGTGCTAACACAGGGCATTGCCAATTCTGAGGGGGATTGTTACGAGTCTTCCAGAGTTCAGGATTGTGCAACAGGGAGTGTGCAGAGGGTGTGCACTTGGAAAGAATGTCGAGGTTGTTTTTTCCTAACAATGAGAGTAGGTCCAAGGGGATATTGGATCTTATTCACTCAGATGTGAGTGGGCCAATGTCAACAACATCATTACATGGATCATCATACTATGTGAAATTTATTGATGATTTTTCCAGGAAAGCTTAGATATTCTTTATGAAGACCAAGGATGAGGTCTTCAGTCGGTTTCAGGACTTTAGGGCTCAAATAGATAATCAGACAAGTAATAAGATCAAGGTCTCGAGGTCATATAATGGGGGAGAGTACACCTACAACGACTTCAAGTATTTATGCAAGAAGGCATGGATCAAAAGGGAGTTGACAGTCTCATACAACCCTCAATAGAATGGGGTTGCAGAGAGAAAGAATTGATCCATCATCAGTTTTGCCAAGGCTATGATACATGATCAAGAGTTTCCCATGTTTTTGTGGGAAAAGGCATGTAATACAATGGTTTATGTGCAGAACAAGAGTCCTCATGGGATATTGCAAGACAAGACTTTGGAGGATCCATTCTCAAGGGTGAAGCTAGATATAGGACATTTGAGTATCTTTGGTTGTCCAGTTTGCATCCATGCACTAGTGGAGAAGAGGACACAATTGGATCCTTTAGGACTGAAGGGTATATTTTTGGGGTACAATGAGACCTCAAAGGCTTACAGGATCTTCATTCCAGCACAAAGGAAGACAATTGTGAGCAGATATGTGAAGTTTGAGGAGAAATTAGCATCTAGGAGTACTCAGGATCCATCAATAGTGACAAAGGACTAGGAGCAGCAGGATCCGAAGGATGAGAAACAATTAACAATTTAAACTTTAGGTGGGGAAGAGGAGTTATCCCCTTCTAGTCCAGTCAGAAGACACAGGTGGCTAGTACATACATTGAGGGATGCTGGTGATGATCCTAGGAGTGTGGTCAAAGAGAACATGCCTTCGAAGAAGTTTCCAAACTATATGGAACCTATGAGTAGCATCATTGATGCTGAGCCTTCTAGTTTTGAGGAAGCAACAGATCAAAAGGTATGGTGGGATGCCATGGTAGAGGATTACACCTCTATTATGAGGAATGGTGTAACAAACCCAACCCCCTAAGTACCTTTTAAGGGATGGGGTATTAAACTTTCACTTCTTCTTAGACATCTCGAGAACTTTTCTTGAGTGCACCAACGTCCCCTACTCTTCAAGAGATTTCCAATGAGTGTAAGTATGACCAATTTTGATCTCGGAGTAAAACGTTATGGCCTTCCAAAGTTCTCATACCTTATTGGCCAAATGACACCTTATTGCCATAAAGCCTCCACATAACCTTCTAGTCCTCATGCCATCTAGCGTGCTACTATCATGGTCCTGAAGTGGCACTTTCCATATGGTTCAATGACCCATATTTCTGATACCATGGAACCTCATGTCATCGTTTTCAATAATTTCATTCCCATGGGTTGCAAATACCCCCAACTAAAAGTTCCAATGACGCACAATTAAATGAATTTCTTTCTAGATCCAACGGTTCACAAGCCACTCATCCAAAAAATCTGAGCGAGTCAATGATGCTAACATGTGAAACAATTACTGCTTTCCCCTT
>ML791039.1:414434-431119 GCA_009831015.1 Picea engelmannii
GAACTCCTGAGGTACTGCCACATAGATCCGTCCTTCGACCCTTTTGGGAGGATACATTCCAACATCCCAAGTCTCCCAGAGTTCCAAACTACTGAACTCCCAAGGTACTGCCATTTAGCTCCGACCTTTGACCCTTTTGGGAGAATATGTTGTAACATCCCAAGTCTCCTGGAGTTTCAAACTCCCGAACTCCCAAGGTGCTTCCATGTAGGTCAAACAACCGCGCACCATGGGGTGACACACAGAAAATAATAGAGATGACACATGACCCTATCAATGGGTGACATGTGTCATGTTACAATTGGCATATAAGGCATGTAAAACACATGAATCAGGGTGACACATGGGATGCCAAACATAGGTCCACGTCACCCTGGGTGATGTCGCCGTGCCACATAAATCTGGACAGATAGCCTCTGGAAGACTCTCATATTGACTACCTGTGAAATCAACCAGAGCCATGAAGTTCAAACTCCTGCCAGCGACCTCCCAACACCCCTTCTATCCTATGGTTGAGATGTGACGACATAGACCCATAGATCTACGACCTCCATTGCTTCTCAACTTTGACATTTGGGGGTTCCGCTGTGTAATCTCCTCTTTACTCCCGGTGTGGTCAATGTCAGTATGACCATAGTCTAGATCCAATGGCCAGGGAGAGATCTTGATGCATCCCTAGATCGATGGTACTTGTCACTTCGTGACTTCGAAGTTCAGGGGTTCTAACCGCTTAACACTCCTTTTCTCTCGGAGCAGGACTTCACCGAAGTGCTATACAAAAATCCTTCCACTGGTGGATCAGAAAGTTGGGAGGGGTTCTTAATGGACTCCCCAAATCCACACCTCACATTAATTCGCAGCTCTGACATTTGGGGGTTTTGGTGTTATGACACCTCTGTTCTCCCAAAGTGGTCAACATTGGATTGACCACGACGTAGATCCAACAGTCAGGGAAGATCCTGAGCACCCTCGGATCTATGGCTCACGCTACTTCACAATCGATAAGTGGGTCAAGGTTTTAATCAGTGGGATAGATAATAGAGTCATGTTTAAGATACTGTTAGATGTTAGTCAACCTCACGGGTAACCGAACCAGCAGGTTACCTTTAGTTGGTTTCAGAGATTGTAAACTCATAGCATCCCAGAGCTCCGAACTCCCGGAGTTTCGAAGCCAAAAGGATTAGCTCCCATTGGTCGTAGTGTTGGGTTCGATGGTCCTGGTCATATGAGGTTTCCTGACAAGTTCTGGGACTACACACCCAATTCTTCATCGTGATTTGGTTAGGGACGTGGGCATGAGCCCTTGGTCACACATATGAGTGGATTAAAGGATGTGCCCTTTGTTTGCATTCTATGAGCGTTATACCTTCTGATCTTGAAAATACTTCAAATGAAGTGCGGGAACACTTCTTTCACTTCTCCTGGAATTTATATATTAGAGAGTTCTTAACCTCTACACAACTTGCATAGCCTCTGTGCACCCTCACACTACCTCTCCTAATCTTAACATGACATTTTTCTAGGAGACCCAAAACAACTGGAAGTGTAAGCATGCATACATGAAATTGTGCCTGTGGTCAATAAAATCATAGTTCATTTCCTTTAAATTGAGGCACCACAAGGGATTAATTATTTACATGTACAAATTATGTTCGACCATATAGTTACTTACTTGCTTAAATACACAACCAGGAAAAATAAAGACAAATAGTCTAATCATCAAACAAGAATTCACATCCCTGAAATGTTCATGACATATTCAACCTTATTTTACAGTTACAATTCAATTTCACAAGGTATGAGAATACTTATCTATTACAAGTGGAAACCATCCAAATGATTGTGGGTGTTCTCCTCTCCACCTAACTGTAGGCTCACAGGAATTCACTCTTAGCATCCTGGCCACCCCTGTGCCAAGCCATGATATCACTAGGGAAAACTCTTTTAATTCCTCAGAGACTCTATCTCTATCAAAGCCTCTGTGAGGTTTATCATATGCTTCCTCAACATCAAGAAAACGACCCTCATCTCTGAGGAGTCCTTTTTGTTCTCTCCTCTAACCGAAACAATTTAATCTCTCAGTTCTTCTCTGAACTGGAGCTTCTCTCACGCTCTCCCCTTTTTCTCAACATATCTCAGTCGCATTCCCCCTGTGGGCTTGGTCTCTTTGCTTGTCTGCCTTCATGTGTATTCTTTCACACCTTTTTCCTCCTCATGAAGGTTGTGGACTTGTCCTGTTTCTTCTGTCAGAAGAAACTCGGGTCAGTATGGGCCTTTAGGAGAATTAAACTCCATGGTACTTCATGCTGAAAATTTTTCTGTCTCCTCAGCCTACTCTCCATTCTTCCATTCATGGGGATAGTTGATTGTTCAACCACTCGTCCTTCTTTCATTAACTGATTCTCCCTTGGAATCCGAATGAGGCTTATTATTTCAACAAAGAGAATTTGGGTCATTTGACGTAATGGACCCTCTCTACAGTTTCTTCACTCTTTCCTCTAGTGATATCATGTCCAGTACTTCAAGGCTTCACCTCCAGAGTTATTCATTGGAAATATAAACAATAATACATTTATATTTTTCACATTCCATAGCATGGTAATCATAATTAATGATTAATTACAAGCTGGGGGAAACAAGGGTGTTACACCAGGGCTGTGTAGATTCTGCCCATGTCCAAGATTGTATCAACTTGCTCTACATTGTGAACACTCCTAAATTTTTCACCTTTGTAAGGGAAATATATGTACATATGATCTCCCCCACAACCCCAACATTGATAGGTGGCTACCTTGGTCTTTTCCCCAATGTCTTGATCATTCTGGGTTCTTTAGAAGCTGGTTGTCCCTGAGAATTATTTTTGAAGAATGGTGGCTTAGTTCCCTTCTTTTTCTATTCCATATTGCATTTCTTCTTGTCTTCCCAAGCTTTTTGGAAAGTTGGTCTTCCTTTATGGTGATCATAAAGGAATTTATCCCTTCTTATAGTTTCCTCTAGTGTCTTGGGATCATCATACTGTATTGTATCACTGATAAATGATGGCAACCCACTCAAATACCTTTGAATCTTAACTTGCTTATCCTTGATGAAAGAAACATACTTCAACAGTTCTAAGAATCTCCTTTCATACACATCTTGTTGGATTACTGAGAGGGGGGGTGAATCAATAATGAGCTATTATATTACTTTTAACCACAGTATATTCTTCAACAATATTCAACAATTTATCATTAGAATTCACTATATCATCAACAATATAATCATAAACAACATCACATCACAATAGATACATAGTACACTAGAATTTACGTGGAAACCCAAATGGGAGAAAACCATAGAATGCTTTTCTTATATCTCAAAAGAATACATTCATTGGAAGCACCAACTTCTTGATTCTCCATCTAGAACTAGAAGGAGGATCCAATCCCCTCTTCTTAGGCTCCAACCTAAAGGAAGCTACAACTCTCTGAATTCTCTGGCTCCAACCAAAAGGAGGCTACAACCCTCTAAGTTCTCCATATCCAACCGGAAGGTGGCTACAACCACCTAACCTTGCCCTCTCCCGTTGCCCTGAAGTATAAGTGTAGACCAACTGTCGTTACACAAAATATGCCATTATCTCTGTCACTATCACTGCCACTATCTTTTTCACTCTATCTCTACCACTATCACTCTATCTCTGTCACCTCTGTCACTGTCATTGTCTCATCAATCTGTATCTACTCATCATATAACTAACACATGTACCATACCATGCATTAAATGTATACCAAAATATATACTATCTCATGCATCAATCATGAACTGAAGATACATCAATAAAGAATAGTGAATCATGAACTAGGTGTAACTTGTACCATATACCATACCATCTGTTGGTCCTAAAGTCTGCACCTGAATGCTAAAGGGAAAATATAGGCCACCTCGAGTTTATAATAATTGTTTTTTTTTTTTGGTAAGTTGGTTTTGTTGGTCAGCTTAAGGATAGGTTTTCAAAGATAGTAATCTGGTTGGACAAGCCACACAATATACAAGTAGGTTATCCTTTGCTAATGGTATGGATATTAATAGACAGTTGGGGATATGAAAATATAAACACAGGTAACAACAACAACAACAAATGCAATGAATCACTTGCTATGTGAGAATAAAGACTTAAAATAACATCTTAAGACTTATAAAAATATCTAGATGCAAATCATTCAACATGTTGCCAAATAGTATATCTTTTGCTAAAAAATAGTTGTATAATAGGTTGCAGAATCAACAAAAAGATGAACTAAAGAAATGGCTGAAAGAATAAGGAAATGTACATTGCACACATCACAAAATTTTCATTCAAGACAAGATTAAACACATAAATATTTGAGTAAGAGAACACAACTGTCATCAACATATATTCACTAGACAGAGAACTTTACAATCATCTGAGCGGGTCCATTCCTTTTGCTGACTCTATTTTTCCTCCAAAAACTGAACCCTCAAAACATACATAAACTGCATATTTATTAGAAATGCAGAGGTCCTCGACCAATGTGGAACTGGGGCTTAACTCTACCACATTTGTCATTAAATAACTTATTAACTTGACTAAACACTGGATGGAGTATCTTAATGGATACTTTGAGCTTGACTTAAATAAAAATGAGTGGTTCTCATCACACAAAAATACCACTAATTATGCCTCAATTTATAAGAATCCTGCAATTAAATAACTGAAAACTGCAACTGGAAATGATATAATATTGATGCATGCATTGGAGCGAATTGAGATCTGAAATAAATGACCAAGAGCAACATAATTGAGTTCTGTATCGATCATGGCATGCACATGTGTTGTTTGAGGCCACTAGAGACAACTAGAAGTGTGGCCGTGTCTTCCCCCCACTTATATTTTTGAGGACAAAAGCAAGTCGTGTTGTGCTTTTCTAGAGTCTGGACGTGTAGTTTCCCCGTTCCTGGTTTGGTGCCCCATTTTAAACCTTTCAAATATGAAATAAATGTCGGTGAACCACTTCGAAATTTCAACAATCGAAGATTTCAGAGTGTAGAGGATGCATATCCTCCGGAGGACAGAACCCCCAAAGTTGTTAACCAACACTAATAACTTATTATCCAGAGATTACCTTTAACCTTCATCATTTCAAAACTTCGGGACTCTGAATCTTCAGGGTTCGGGATCTTACGCTTGTTCTTGATAGAAATCTCAAAGAGTAAGATCTATCGAAGCTAACGTGGAAAACAATGACGTGTCTACATGCCAGAGAGTGATACATGTCACTCGAAAATGAGAAGATGACACAACCAAATGACCTGAAATGAGTGCTACGTGTCATGATAGGAGAATGGTGTGTGCTTCGACACTTTGGGCTTTGGGGACCTACTGCTTCATATCTCTATCACTTCGGAGCTTCGAAGGCTTCGACACTTTGGCGTCTGGACACTTCAGAAGATTTGAACCAATGGAAATTTCATATGCCCAAACCTCGAAGTCGCAGAGTCATTCCTGTTAAACCCCACATGGGTTTGAGACTCCGAATGCGTGAGAGTTGTTTATCTACGTCGACCATTGGATCTCCACCATTGAAGATTTGATCTATCTATTTGGCTTAAATTATAAGCCCGAAATGGACTGCTTTTATTTGCTGCCTTTTTCTACGGAAGCTTACTGAGCTTACAAAGGGCTTGTTGGACTTGGACATCTCTTGCGCACATAAAATACTTGGTGGACCTTCTGCATGCTCAATTAGTGGAAAATATGATGACAAGTATTTCAAACTCAAACCAGAACATGAAACCACCTTTCAAAAAAGCGAAAAAAGATGGTGCAAAATAAGTAAAGACGAGAAGGGGTCATGAATTTGAGTGATTGAATAATGAAGAGTAAGCTAAGAAAGCAACCAAAAAACTCAGAATTGATGGATGTATAAGGTAAAGGAGGGAAAAGGGAAGAGGTGCAGACCTAGGTTACAACATTGGCTCCAACTGGGGATAACACTTTCCTGTGAGGTGGTAAGAATAGTAGACCATGTGCCTTACCTTTCAGAACCTCGCTCCCACTAGTTGTAACTTACCTTTGTTTCTGTTTGTCAGGCATGTATCTCTGCCACTATTTTTGTTTGTCAGGCATGTATCTATGCCACTGTTTCTCAACCATGCATCTATGAAGTTAGAAACAATAACTAAACGCCAGTTCCTTTGTTGGGATATGGAGTCTTTATTCAATCTAAAACTTAAAACTGCAGCTACACCACAGTGCCTTTGTTGGGCTATGGAGTCTTTATTCACACAAAACTAACTAATCAAATGAGAAAATAAAAGGAAATCATATGTGGTACAAGAGGGACCTTCCCTCATCCTTAAACAAAATAATGTTTCAGGAAGCACCCATTTACTGGGCCTCCGAAGATCTCTGCATCATCTATATTGTGCAAGATAAATATGTTATTGTCCAGAACCCCAACCACCTTAAAAGGGCCAAACCAAAGGTTATTGAACTTACCATGCTTGGACATAAAACCCACCAAGCTTATCAAGGGACAAGGACTTTCCAAGTTATTATCAGAATCAAACTATAAGGTTCTAGAATTACATCAAATCTTCACCCAATCAGATGCACCCATCATACCACCTGGACAAGACCACATGCAAGTATTTGAAAATTACTCCTGTTCACCTTGGTACATAAACATCATTTATTTTCTGCAACATCTTGAATGTCCACCAAATGTGAAGAAGACAAAGGCCAAGTCTCTCAAATTGAAGGCTATCAAATTTTGCATTTCAAACTAGAACTTGTATTGGAGGGATCATGTTGGCATCCTATTAAAATGACTTGATGAAAATGAAGCCAAACAAGTCATGATAGAAATTCATATAGGAGTATGTGGAGGACATCAACATTAGAAGGTCGCGAATCTCAAGGTCGATGTATTTACTACTATTAGGGCCTGCAATGAATGTCAGAAATGTGAAGGAAAATATAAGTTACTATCACTATCCCTAAAATCTATCACTGCCAGTGGTCCATTTCAGAAATGGGGGTTAGACTTCATAAGTGAGATAAATCCACCCTCCAGTGGGAAACACAAGTGGATTCTCATTGCCATTGAATATTGCACCAAGTGGATCGAGGTTGTGCCCACCAAGAATGCTAATGACAAGGTGATCATGAATTTCCTGGAAACCAATATTTTTGCCAGATTCGGCTGCCCCAACAATATTATAACATACATTTACCAAGCATTCAACTCCAAAGCCATGATTGAATTCTGTGGCAATCATAACATTTCCTTGACACATTCCACGCCCTATTACCATCAGGGGAATGGTCTGGTAGAGTCATAAAACAAAACCCTCATCAGGATTATCAAGAAGTTGTTGACCGAAAACAAGAAATCTTGGGACTCTAAACTCAAATATTCTTTGTGGGCCGACATAATCAACACCAAGAAGTATTTGGGAACCTCTCCATTTCATTTTGTCTATGGTGTATACATTGTATTTCCCACCTAGCTTGGTATACAAGTCCTAAAATTATTACAGCAAGAGATTGAGGAGCCAAATGAAATCCAATGGAGAATCTTCTAGATTATAGAGGCTCAACAATAGTTTGAAAATCCATTTCCCTCTTTTCCGCTCACTGTCTAGATGGACCAGAATCTCTTTGACACTGTTGCTAGGAAAAAAGGTTGTTATGCTAGACTGTAACACATATACCCTGAAGGAATTGAGTGCTTTGACCATCACATAAGCCTGCTTTTCTAATATATCATACTTCAGCTCAACATCTCAGAGAGATTTTCTAAAAAAGGCTACGAGCTGTTCATGCCCTTATCCATTTTTCTGTATTAGTACAACAACAATGGTCTCCTCGGAAGCGAAAGAGAAGATGAATAAATCTTTGGCATAGTCAGGGCTGGCTAATACAAGGGCTTCAACTAAATCCATCTTGATCCTTTGGAATGTTGACTTTGCCTCTAGTGACCATTTTATCACAACATCTTTCTTCAACATGTTAGTGATAGGCTTAAGGATTTCGATGAAATTTGGCACAAAGCGCCTTAGGAAGTTTATCTTTCCAATGAAAGATTGGATAGCCTTTTTATTTTTGGGGATTTTGATCTCTTGAATGGCATAAACTCACTTCAGATCAATTTTTATACCTCCTATTGATATGATGTCGCCCAAGAGATTTCCTTCTAGCATGGCAAAGTGGGACTTCCTAGGATTCAGAGATATTCTGTATCTCCCGCATTTTCGAAAAACCTGCTCTAGATGCTGTAAATGTTCATCATTAGACTTGGAGAAAATGGTGATGTCATCCAAATATATAACCATAAATTTGTATTTTTCCCCCACGGAAGCTATGTCCATGGCCCTCTCAAAGGTGCCCCCTGCATTCATCAGCCCAAAATGCATCTTGTCATACATGAATGTTCCCCATGGGGTGGTGATTGTTGTTTTTTCTTTGTCCTCTTCACACAACGCTATCTGGTTATAACCAAAGTATCCATGTAACAAGGAAATCATTTGGGCACCTACCACCCTCTATAAAATGTGATCCATATTGGGGAGTGGGTAATTTTCCTTTAGAGAACACTTGTTAAGATTTCAAAAATCAACACACAAGCATATCTCCCCATTTTTCTTCCTCATAGGTACCAATTTGGCCACTTAGTTCGAGTGCCTCAATGGTACAATAATCCTTGCATCCGACATTCATTTCAACTATTTCTCTATTATGGACATTAGCATGGGATTAAATTGATGAGTCTTCTGTCTGAATGGATTGGAGCCATCCTTCAGAGGGATCTTGTGTTGGATGATGTCATTGTCAAATGTCTTTAAATCCTCATACGACCATGCAAAAGTATCCGCAAAATTTTTGATGAGACTGACATACATGTCCTTTTGTTTTGTAGTTAACACTTTGGACAACTTGATGATATTGGGATTCCCAGTGGTCCCAATATTTCAATATGTTATCTATTCTTCTTGATTCTTCATGACAACTTCTCTGGAAACATCATTACTGTCAAACAACCTTTCCAGTGGCACTAGTCCTCTTGGAATGTGATTGGTTTCAGCTCCACGATATCATGGCCAGCTATTGTCTTTGGCAGATGAGATCTTTGATTATTTTCTAATTCATTATTTTCACCTTCTTGTATTTCTTGGTCGGTTGAGATATTAGAGAATTCATCAATGGTGTGCAGAAATCTCTGCAGGTCTAGATCATCACTGAAGACTTGCCAATGCTTTATGTTGTCTAGTATGGTTGTTCTGTGTTTGATTTCCACCTAATATTTAATTTGGACCAATGGGAGGTCTAAAAGCATTGGAAGCTAAGGCCATAGAATATTCCTTCTAATTCTCCCCTCTGGGAATGAAGGATATGTTAAATGCTAGAAAGAAATTGTCGATCAGGTCCCATACCTTGTTTTTGTATTGCTTGAGCCTTTGTTGTTTAGCTTGTTAGAAGTTCTTAACTTGATTGATGATTGACTCATAATCACCAAAAACTACTAAACAGTCAATGGCCATGTCTTTGGAAGCCCTCAATCCTTGCACCAAAGCTTCATATTCAACTATATTATTAGTAGTTTCAAACTCCAGCTTATAAGAGAGTGTTATTAGATCTTGTGAAGGGGAGATGAGAAGTACACCTACCCCTAATCCTTCCTTCAATGAAGAGCCATCGAAATACATCTTCCATACTTTGTTTAGTTGATTTGTCAATGGTTAATCTTTGCATTGGCTAACTGATATTTCAAGTTCATTATCATTTAAATGAAAAACACATGAGCCGATCTTACCCTCAACAACTTAAATTGGGTGATTGCTTGGGATCTTATGGTCACTGACAATATGGGCTAATATTACCTCTCTATATAGACTCCTATGTTCCCCTCCAAACACAGGGATGGTGGCGTAAGTGAGGTCCATTTGTAATGATCCTCCAACCTTCTTAGACCAAGTTCTAGATAAGAGAATACCAAACTTCGGGGGAATGTTAGGCACAACAATGTCCATCACTACACTCTTCATTGGTAATTGTGCCAAAGAAACCACCATATGTTTAATCGGTCCTAAAATTTTTACTTTATTAGAATTAACGGAGTACAGGTCTTGGTAGGGTTCGGTGATCTCCAGACCTAGTTCTTCCATAACAACCTTGGGCATAACATTGTGTGAGGCTCCTGAATCCATAATACAATTATGTGAGATATTATCATGGACATTTAAAGATATATAGAATGGTGGAGAAGAATTGGAGCCATCCTCAATGTGAGGACCCACAATAATGGTTGGGTTCTCATCCTGCAGACTGATTACATCCGAAGATACAATAGAATTAGTTGGCTGCAAAACTTTCATGAAGGATTTTTTGAAAGGTTCATTCTTCATCAATTATGTCAAAGGCACATGGATCTTGATCTTGCTCAACTCATGATCTAGGTTGAAAGAGGTTGGTGGCATATCAACTTCCTTTATTTTAGGGATTGCAGGTTTAGATAGGGGAAGTTGCTGAGATTTATATGACATACCTTTACTTGGATTTGGCTTGGGAGGAGCTTCATCCTATTTGTTTTGATAAGAGGTAGTGGTTTTGGGAGCCCCCGCTCTAGGCCTCAAATCATATTTTTTATAGGGTTGGCCTTGAATAACTACCTCTTCCCCTATCTGATTATCAAATTGATTTGACAATTGTGCTACCTCATATTCTTGTTGTGTTGAGTGACTGGTGTAAAAAATTATTTCATTAAAAAGTACAACAACAATATCATCTACAACATCGTTGTCTACATCTATCTCCTCAATTTAATTGCCTTGGAAAGGAGGCACTACCCTTTGATCATCAACATTCCTCCTTTCTCTCTGCATCATATGAGGGGCATCATTAGGCCTTCTAAATTGGTTCAGATTTCTATTTCCAACCCCTTGTAAGGCTCTGTTTGGTTGTTTAGATTCCCATTTTAGCTTAGCTATATTAGATGTCGGATCCTTCAAAGTTTTGGTCATTTCATCAAGTTTGGTATCAGACGTGGTTGGGTTAGAGGAGGAAAGGGAATCTTCTCTATGTTTCTTCTTGTCTTTATCAGATCTAGTCTTTAACCCATCTGATGCCAAGATATTGGATTCAACCTCAACGACTGCTTCCTGCGTAGACAACAAGGTGGTGGATCTTCTACCCCTCAGTAGAAGGGATAACTTTGCATCAAATGCATTGGAATAAGTGGTCTTGGTAGAGGCTTCAGTTGTGTAATGTTCCCAATCCATTATGCTAGGAACATCATGGTTTTGGGTGTCTTTTAAAACTTTTACTGTTTGTGGAGTTTCGTCAAACACTTTGCTGATTTACTTTTTTGTATGTGTTTACTTGCAGGTTGACCTCTTGATTTCAACCTTAGGGTTTATGATGATGAATTTATATATGTGTTGCAGAAATAAAAAAGAAGATACCGTAATGGAACATACCTCAACCATATGCAAGATCAACAATATGATAGACAAGCCAAAACACCTCAGATCTAATTTTATTCATAAATAGAAGAACGTAATACAATGAAGATGTCGATCTGGAATGCTCAACTGATGGATCCAATAACACAATAGGAATTGCTACAAAATGCTCTAAGAAGATACTATAAGCCTCCAAAGGATGAATACATCATGAATACCAATACAAGAAATATCCGGGAAGTATGAAGTATCAATCCCCAATCTAGAAGATGCCACACCCTGTTGGATCACTGAATAGCCTCAACAAATTGGACATGCTGCCAAATATGTCCAATCACTCCGGTACATATGAAAAGCAGTAGATCGAGCAAAGGCAAGAACAAACTAGGTGCTCAAATCGCCAAGATCCCTTTCAAACCCATGGATTTGACTCTCCTCCAAGGAATGGTGTGCCCCCCTGGATGCCTGAAACCCTAGATAATTCGATCTGTCTCCTAAAGGCCTCCAAATGCTCCACAAAACCACTAGAATGATAGATCAGGGATTTTTTACCTCCTTGGTGAAGTCCCAAGCGAAATGTTGAAGATCAGATCTACCAAATAGCTGAAATCACTTTTTGAAGTGTGCTCCTCTCCTCCAATTCGTCCCATGCATCCAATAAATCAAATGACACATAAAAATCCACCAAAATGCACTAGATCTAATGGCCATAGACCTGCAATAAAAACCTAGGTCCTAGAATCTCCAAAAGCCCTACCAATCACCTGGAACGAACTTCCCTCAATGGATGGTGTGCCCCCCTTGTTGGAAACTCCCAATGGTGTGCCCTCCTTCCCTTCCTGTGCATGTGGTTGGTGTAGAAACCTCCTGCACTGATGTAGATCTGAACTAGAATGGTGTGGGGGAGTATTTCATCCCCGAGACCAAGATTGGGACAAGCTAGGTGGAATCTTTCACCACTGAATCATCCTCTAGGGTTTGTTAAGTCAAAACCCTCAAACCCCCCAAGGTATGGGCTCTCTAGCTAGAAGCCATATATCAAAGTGATAAACATACATGAATACGAGAGAATAGAGACCCTTGCCTCTTATTTATACTTCTTTCTCATGTTTCTCTCCAAAGTGACTTTTCTTTTTTAATTATTAATTAATTAATTAACTTTTTTACCTCTTAAAAGCACCTTATCTCTCCTTGTGGCTTCCCTGGCCACTGAAAGTCACTTCTCATCATCCTATCCTGTAGTGTTGTTCCTCCTGATTCCAATGAGCTATTACACTGAGAGGTTCCTCCAAGTAATGTTTCCAAAATGACCTCTTCAATGCATTTAATTAACCTATAGCTCCAAATACTCAAAATCATGGAAATCATTGGAATGCAACGAAACCAAAACTGATCTATGAGGAATGGATCATAATGATGAAATAGGATGAGCGATGCAATCCAGACTCCAAAATATCCCTCAATAGCTCCTGTACTCGCTATAATCCCCAACTGGCTACTCTGGTCATCATAACCCTCTGTAATGTAATGATGCCCCAAATTGGGGACATTACAGTCCTCCTTGCTAGAATATTGCTTGTCGTCAAGAAATAACCAAATCCATCCAAGTATAATACCAAGATCCCATGTCCACCTGTAGGCCACACAATAGAAATCGTCCAAAGATGAAGTATCATACACTCCACCACCTGGATCCCATATCAAGAAGTGAACTACAATATCCTGTGAAGCATAGCCCTGAAATATATCAACCCTGTGAATCTCCTGCACATGACACATGGCCTCATCTCGGAATGAGTCCATCTTCCAAGCCCCTACCAAGATCAACATGACGTCCATCAACTGCTCATGCTGATGCCAGAATGAGGTACTACAAGACCTCCATGAGACACCCTCAAGTGATGTGCTCCCCTCAACACTAAAGTTCAATGGAAAGTCAAAACAACTTTCCCCTGCAAAGGTCTACTCGCCCATGTTAGTCAGAGAAATTATCAAACCTGCAATCCTTGGATCCCATGCTAACCTCTGTCGAAGATCACCATGATGGCCTTGCACTACTCTGACCATGCCTGACTGCTCCATATCTATATACTGGATCCTCCACTCCTAGATCCTCAAATTGAATTACCTGTGACAATTGGACCCGTTGTCCATAAACTGCATCTGTAAAGACATCTTTGTGGAAGTAGTACCTGTCCAACCATCTCCATGTCCGATCATGATGATCAAGAGTGAAAAGCTGGCTCGCTCCATCGGACAAATCCTTGTAGGCCCACTCCAAACCAACCCATGGTGGCGTATGTGGCTCTCTGACATAACCTGGGTCATCATGTAGTGAAACATCCTGCTAACCAAGTGAACTCCCAGATACCATGGAAAAATTTGAATTTTATCACTTCCAATCTCCTCTAATGACTCCTATGTGATACTGATAACTATCATAAGCCCTTGGTGCTCATCTTCTATCATCTGGCCTATGATGCTCACCATCACGTACCAAGTCTCAACTAGCTGCCTATGACGACCCACCTTTATTCAGCTGGATGCCATAAAAACACTCATGTCAGGTGGTCTCGGCCTAGCCACTACCATGTCCTCAACCACTGTCTATCTCTCCTCATGATGTTGTACATGATAAAAGTGTCGGGAAAGGATAACAAAGACATCTGTAGCTGACCGTAGGATGGAAAAATACCACCTACCTTGGTCAATCCCAAGGATTCGACCAAAAGCACATGTAACGATCAAGGATGATTTTAAGGATGGAAATTTATTTTAAAATGTAGAAACCTTGGCGAATGTTACTAATCCTTCATATGCCAACTATAAATGATTGGTGATATTTTTGTAAAAATATTCAAATTTCTAAGGATTTTATATAGTTTTTATAAATTTTTGGCAATTTTTAAGGTAAAATAATTTTATCCTATAGAATTTGGGCAAATCATTTTTAAAATAGCGAATCTCATTTTTGGAAAAACCATGGAAAATTAGCCCATGAGCGAAATTTATCCCCTAAAATCATCCCTAGTAACGATACCCATGATAACTGCTTTCCTGTATTCATCACTAAACCCAAATCATCAGGTACAATCAAAAGTAACTCCTCCAACTTCTAGTAAACCAATATCCATATCTCATCCCCCATGCAACTGCTAAAATGTTGAAGGTGAGATCTCATAACTATGTGTTGCTGCAAAGGAGTGACATCTTCATACTCCCCTAAGTGTGTATCCTCCCCGCAATCCAATACATTCATCTGAAACTGACCACATATCTCGACATGTGTTTGTGAACTTCACTCCTAAAGGTATGCTTCGACATACTCATGTCATCTCCCATAGACTCATGTTGCATCATAGATCCTGAGCATATTGCTGGATCAACCTCTACCTGGAGGTCAACTGCTCTCGGAACACAATTGGAAGTGTCCTCCATCAATTGGTGCTCCTCTGCTAGAACACTAACATCCCCTAGTAACGTGACTGAATGATATATCTAAGTGTTCACTAAGACAAATGAAGTGGATCTCTGATGAATCTCCTCAAGATGCTCATCTGACCTAGACTCTGATTCTTGAAGGGCGGTCTGTGTGCCTCTCAAGAATCCTTGAGTGCTCTCCAAATCCTGAGTAAGTCTATCCACCTCTAACTCATGTTCCCTCAGAGCATCATGATACATCTCACCAATCCACAATAGGTAATCCCTGTCAATCAACAACTGTTGGTAGTTGGTCCTCATCACAGATACCCTCTCCCTAAGAATATGAAAATCATCCATGGAAAATCCCTCATCTGAACTACCATGTGCCACTAATGCTCTCCAAAAGTAATCTGTCATCAATGCATGCATGTCATCACTATGCTTGGTGGCTTCCATGACCATATCCTCATTGTCTCTCAACTGTGCTGCTAAGTGGTGTGACTCGTGATCACAGTCATGTTGAGGTGCCAACTCATACCCCTCACTGCTAGTGTCATTCTTACTAATGTCAACTCTGGAATCCCCAAAAACACTCTCTGCATAAGATAACAAGATGAACTACCCATTGTCTACTGTGTTGATGGGTCCTCCTATATGCCACTGCATCCAATCACTAGATGCTATCTCCCTCGGAATCACACTGTATCCTATATGAGTAACCATATCCTCCTGTGCACTCACTGTTAGAAAAACAGGACCGTGGAGCAATAAAATAAAATAAAATTGGAAACAAAACACAGAAGATACACAATACAATAGAGACACAGATTTACGTGGTTCACCCAGTGTGGGCTACGTCCACCAGAGAAATTTCCAGGTCCTTCCTTTATTATTATCCAGCATATGAAGGGATACAACCTACAATAAAACCATTGTAACTTCCTCTTCTTTCTCTCAAAGTCTCCTATCTCAGAATACAATATTTGCCATCAATGATAGCTGCAATACATTTCCCTCATAAAAGAAGGTTTCCTTCTAGGGAAAAAAAACCTAACATAATCTCCACCGTCAGATCTGCAACCTTATAATGAACGGTCCAGATTTACAATGAAATTACAATATACATTTACAAGGCAATTTTTCCTTCGGGGGACACTGCCCCCGAACCCCTGCTGGGGGTCCGCTTGCCCCCAGACCCCCCGAACCCCGCAGAGGGGGTACCCCCCCTCTTCACTCCCCCACGTGGAAGAGTGTACATACTTCTAGGGTGTAAATACTTCACGGGGTATAAACATGGATGAAAGTAAAAGACCTCTAAATCAGGAATAAAATTAGGCTCCACAACCAACAATCTCCCACTTGGAGACTGATCTCAACAACTCCACCGCTGTTGTATATGATGGACTCTGAACCTTCTTGGACCTGACAAATTTCTCATCTTCATCTTCATTTTTGAAGACGAACTGAAATTGACCAGGAACTCAGTTTCTCCTTGGTTACTCCCTTTGTTAACATGTTTGCAGGATTCTGGCTAGTGTGTATCTTTTCCAACTTCAAATGTCCATCTTCCAAGGTGGATCGTATGAAGTGGTACCTCAAATGTATATTCTTAGTCTTCAAATGGAAGGCTGAGTTATTTGCAAGATGAATGGCACTCTCACTGTCACAGTACAACCCGCTATTCTCTTGCTTCTTTCCCGATTCCTCCATAAACCTCTGTAACCAAATCATCCCTTTACTAGCCTCTGTAGCAGCAACATACTCTGCCTCTGTTGTTGAAAGTGCAACAACCTTTT
>ML791039.1:454971-467951 GCA_009831015.1 Picea engelmannii
GTGTCACGACCCTCATAGGGAGATCATCATATCTAGGTGCTAACACATGTGAATCCCCACTAGTGTCTCCACTATGTTGAGGTGTAGGTTCATCAACACCATGTGATATGACTGCTAAAGCATAAGTGCTATCATCCTGTCCATCCAACTTCTTCTCTAATTTGCAAGGGTCACTACCCTCCTCAAGCGTGCCAGAATCACCAGCCTCTGTGCAAGAGTCACTATCACTAGCCTCTGTTCAAGAGTCACTATCATCATCATATTTCTCCCGATAGGAATCTATTGATTCATCCTCACATGCCTCATCATCACTATCACAATTGACCTCAATAATATGCTTCTTACCCTTACCTCTACACCTATGTTTTGGTTCCCAAGGTACCTTGTAACTTTAGCAAAGTTGCATGCTCCTAATGGGTGTGGGGTTACTTTGTGATTCTCTCCATCTAGCTGTTGTGGCCATGTATTCCTCTGTTTTCTTGACCTGGAATGTAATATCCTATGTGCTCCACCTAGGATATTTCATGGATAAATACTATTGGAATGTTACTCGAGCCCTATTTCTCTCACTAAGGTCGTAGTAATATTCCCATCTACTACATACAGTCTCTCTAGAAAAATCCTCAATATCCATCTCCTCTTATGGAAGACCCCTCTATGGCTCTGCATGCATACACTAATTATCACTGGCTGGCAGGAATCTAAGCTCTAATACCACTGTAATGTTCCCAAGCCATTATGCCAGGAACATCATGGTTTTGGGTGTCTTTTCAAACTTTTACTGGTTGCGGCATTTCATCAAACACTTTGTTGATTTACTTGTTTGTATGTGTTTACTTGCGGTTTGACCTCTTGGTTTCAGCAATAAACAAGAAGATATCGTAATGGAACATACCTTAACCATATGCAAGATAAAAAATATGATAGACAATCCAAAACACCTCAGATATGATTTTATTCATAAATAGAAGAACCCGATACAATGAAGATGACGATTTGGAATGATCCACAGATGGATCCAATAACACAATAGGAGCTGCTCCAAGAAGATACTATCAGCCTCCAAAGGTAGAATACACCATGAATACCAATACAAGAAAGATCTGGGCCGTATGAAGTATCAACCCCCAAGCTAGAAGATGCCACGCCCTGTTGGATCACTGAATAGCCTCAACAATTCGACCCTGCTACCAAAGATGTCCAATCACTTTGGTATATATGCCAAATAGTAGAGCGGGAAAAGGAAAGAACAACCTAGGTTCTAAAATCTCCAAGATCCCTCTCAAACCCATGGATCTGACTCTCCTCCAAGGAATGGTGCGGCCCCCTAGATGCATGAAACCCTAGATAATTCAGTGTGTCTCCTAGAGGCCTCCAAATGATCCACAAAACCACTGGAATGATAGATTGGGGCTTGGTTACCTCCCTGGTGAATTCCCAAGCGAAATGATGAAGATATGATCTACCAAATGGTTGAAATTACTTTCTGAAGTGTGCTCCTCTCCTCCAATTCGTCCCATGCATCCAATAAATCAAATGACACATAAAACTCCATCGAAATGCACTATATCTAATGGCCACGACCCTGCAATGAAAACCCAGGTGCTAGAATCTCCAGAATCCTTGCCAAACACTTGGAATGGACTTCCCTCAATGGATGGTGTGCCCCCCTTGTTGGAAACACCCAATGGTGCGCCCTCCTTCTCTTCATGTGCCTGTGGCTGGTGTAGAACCCTCCTACACTGATGTAGATATGAACTAGAATTGTGTGGGGGAGTATTGCATCCACGAGACCAAGCTTGGGACAAGCTAGGTGGAATATTTCACCACCGAATCATCCTCTAGGGTTTGTTAACTCAAAACCCTCAAAACCCCCAAGGTATGGGCTCTCTAGCTAGAAGCCAGATATCAAAATGATAAACATACATGAATATGAGAGAATAGAGGCCCTTGCCTCTTCTTTATACTTCCCTCTCACTTGTCTCTCCAAAGTGACTTTTCTTTTTTAATTAATAATTAATTAAATAAATCAATTTAATTAATTAATTAACCTTTTTACCTTTGAAAAGCACCTTATCTCTCCCTGTGGCTTCCCTGGCCATTGAAAGTCACTTCTCATCATCTTATTCTGTAGTGTTGTTCCTCCTGATTCCAATGAGCTATTACACTGATAGGTTCCTCCAAGCAATGTGCCCAAAATGACCTCTTCAGTGCATTTAATTAACCTATAGCTCAAAATACTCAAAATCATGGAAATCGTCGGAATGCAACGGAACCAAAGACGATCTATGTAGAATGGATCATAATGATGAAATAGGATGATCGATGCAAGCCGAACCCAAAAATATCCCTCAATAGCTCTTGTACTCGCTATAATATCCAACTGGATACTCTGGTCATCATAACCCTCTGTAATGTAATGATGTCCCAAATTGGGGACATTACAACTTGGTTTGATATAATCTAGGATTCTACCATATATCGTATTCAATCTCTTGGTGAAGTCTGAAATAGATTCACCATTCTTTCTATTTAGAGCCCCAAACTCAGTGATGTAGTAGATATAATCTCTCCTATCTCCCTATTGTTTTATGAAATATTCATTTAACACATCAATACCTATGATGGAGGCTGGAGGAAGACCCTAGAACCATTTCCTTACTTTCCTATCCATAATATGCACAAACAACCTCATCCACAGATCTACATAATCAATGTTAAATTTGTATACAAAGCTATAGAAGGCTACCAAATGTTCCTCATCTATGACATCCCCTTCCCCATCATATCTTGATAAATATTTCATGTAATATGTGGTTGGGAATGCATGTAATCCTATTGAAAAAACTAGGGGTGCATATTTGGCAGCAATTATGGCATTCATCCTGTTAGCAACCATTTATTGTGCAATAGGAATATGAAGAATTATGGGAGCTATAGGGGTGGATGCTAGACTAGATGATGAATTAGAGTCAGGGGTTGAAGATGTCTGAGATTCCTTGGAATTGTGATTCTTAGGGCTAGAAAATTCTAGCTACTTGTGATGATGAAGAGAAGTAGACTCTTTAGGGGCATCTTTACCCTTGAGGGGGGAGGTATATCTCTGAGCTACGGTGGAATTTCTTGGTTTCCATTCTGGCTCAGAGACTATTGTGTCCTTCTCAGGGTTAGGATGAGCCTTGTTGGCTTTGATGTGTTCATATTTGGATATTTTGAKTCCTTTTCCGGGTTCCAATATTTCTTTCRTAAATTCTACTCAGTGGAGTCGTCAGGTGAAAGATGGCATTCTGTCTGTGTCTGGTCTTTGTTCACCATCAAAGTTCAGATCTATTCAATGTTTKTTTCCCAAGGAAATATATTCCATCACTCTGTTCCTCGGAAATGGTGCCAGAAGATGTTGGTCCTAAAGTCCGCACTTGACTGCTAAAGGGCAGAGCTAGGCCACCTCAAGTTTATAATAATTGTTTTTTTTTTTTTCTCTATTTTTTTTGGTAACTTGGTTTTGTTGGTGAGCTTAAGGATAGGTTTTCAAAGATAGTAATCTAGTTGGACAAGCCACACAGTATAAAAGTAGGTTCTCCTTTGCTAATGGTATGGATATTAATAGACAATCGGAGATATGAAAATACAAACACATGAAACAACAACAAGCAATGCAATGAATCATTTGCTATGTGAGAATAAAGACTTAAAATAATAGCTTAAGACTTAAACAAATATCTGTATGCAAATCATTCAACAGGTTTCCAAATAGTAGATCTTTCTCTAAACAATAGTTGTATAATAGGTTGGAGAATCAGCAAAAAGATGAACTAAAACAATGGCTGAAAGAATAAGGAAATGTACATTGCACACATCAAAAAATTTGTATTCAAGATAAGATTAAACACATAAAGATTTGAGTAAGAGAACACAACTGTCATCAACATATATTCACTAGGTAGAGAACTTTACAGTCATATGAGCGGGTCTAGTCCTTCTGCTGCCTCTATTTTTCTCCAAAAATTGAACCCTCAAAACATACAAAAACTGCATATTTATCAGAAATGTAGAGGCCCTAGACCAATGTGGAACTAGGGATTAACTCTACCACATATGTCATTAAACAACTTATTAACTTCAATAAACATTGTCTGGAGTATCTTAATGTATACTTCGAGACTGACTTAAATAAAAAGGAGTGGTTCTCATTACACAAAAGACCATTGATTATGCCTTAATCTAAAAGAATCCTGCAAATAAATAACTGAAAATGGCTACTGACAATGATGTAATATTAATGCATGCGTTGGAGTGAATTGAGATATGACAGAAATGACCAAGAGAAAAAAAACTGAGTTTTGTATCGATCATGGCACGCACGTGCACCATTGGAGGCTATTGGAGATGATTGGAAGTGTGGTCATGTCTTTCCCCCACTTATATTTTTGAGGACAAAAGCAAGTCGTGTTGTGCTTTTCTAGAGTCTGGGTGTGTAGTTTCCCCATTCCTGGTTTGGCACCCCCTTTTAAACCTTTCAGATATGCAATAAATGTTGGTGAGCCACTTCGAAATTTCAACATTCAGAGGTTTTAGAGTGTCGAGGATGCATATCCTTTGGAGGAAAAAACCCCCAAAGTCGTTAACCAACACTAATCACTTATTAACCTGAGATTACCTTTAACCTTCATCATTTCGGGACTTCGGGACTCCGACTCTTTTGGGATTGGGAGCTTGCACTTGTTCTTGATAGAAATCTCTTGGAGTAATATCTATCGAAGCTGACGTGGAAAACAATGACATGTCCACATGCCAGAGAGTGACACATGTCACTCGAAAATGAGCAAATGATGCAACCAAGTGACTTGAAATGAGTGCTACATGTCATTATTGGAGAGTGACAAATGCTTCAACACTTCGGTCTTTAGGCACCTGTTACTTCGAAGCTTTGACACTTCAGAGCTTCAGAGGCTTCGACACTTCGACCTTTAGACACTTCGGAAGATTTGAACCAATGGCAAGTTCAGACGCCCGAACATCGAAGTCGTGGAGTCATTCCTGTTAAACTCCATGTGGGTTTGAGACTTCGAATGTGTGAGATATTTTGATCTATGTCGACCATTGGATCTCCACCATTGAAGATTTGACCTATATGTTTGGCTTAAATTCTAAGCCCGAAATGGACTGCTTTGATTTGCTGCCTTTTTCTACAGAAGCTTACTGAGATTACAAAGGGCTTGTTGGACCTAGACGTATCATGTGCACACAAAAGACTTGGTGGACTTGTTGCATGCTCAATTAGTGGCAAACATGATGACAAGTATTTCAAACTCAAACCAGAACATGAAATCACCCTTCAAGAAATCAAAAAAAGATGGTGCAAAATAAGTAAAGACGAGCAGGGGCCATGAAGTTGAGTGATTGAATAACAGATAATAAGATAATCAAGTAACCACAAAACTCAGAATTGATGGATGTAAAAGGGAAAGGGTGCAAACCTAGGTTAAAAAAACATCAACTGTATGCAGATATGTACCATGTCATCAATGAAGTATCTCAAGGAACCAATGCACACCCCTCATGCATATGCTACCATACAACATGAATATGCCTCAACCATATATAATCAACTCAAATATAATAACTATAAGGACCATATCATATGCTGAATAAAATATAAGGGTTCTCCTTGCTCAACCAAGCTACCAAGATATACCATATCCAAATACTAAACCAACCATACCAAGTATGCCTCAAGCATACACCATATCATGATAAGAAGTAACCATCAAAACAAGTATACAACCATACCAATACCTCTGTAAATGACCTAAAACTATTATATTTTGACCTATAGACTTCCTTTAGAACTTTAGGGACTTGGTACCAACATATACTCAAGCCTTCATTAGCTTTTCACAGATACATGACCTTCTCTTCTACAACACACAAATATTCATTCTTTCCTCCACTGTAGCTCACGTACATCTGCTCCTTTCTAACCTACAAGCTGTGGATACCTCAGAACCTATGGTTTGTTGCAACGCCGAGAGTTTCTCCTTCGACCTTCCTTTTCTACCTCAAAAATATGTCATCACAACCTTAGCAAAATATCACTAAGTCACAATAAATATAATCAATGAATGAGTGAGTGAGTGTACTTGTGAATGACTCCTTGAGGTGCTTATATACTTGTACTAGGTAAGTACTCTCCTTAATTTAGGGCTTCTAGGGTTTTCTTGTTACAACAAATTTACCCCTTTGACCAAGAATTATAACAAACTAGGGGCTTCTTGTCCACTCTTCGGGGCTTCCAACTTTACAAAGCCATATCTCCCTAATCGTGAGGAACCACATGGTGTTCCACATATAATTGGAAATGAAATGACAAATACTATCTATCTATGAGTGTCTTTCCTACATTTACTATGTCCATCATGTCCATATTTCTCATTCAACTTCAAGTACCAAAAACACACCGTCAGGGTTTCTTCAAGGGTTGAAATCAATGACAACCAATTTATCAACAATCTCCCCCTTTGGCATTGATGGAAACACTGAGGAATGAAAATAGTTATGCCCATTCTCCCCTTGTGACCATCGCTCCATCGCTACCCCTACCTGCATTATTCTCTCTCTGTGTCTCCATGTCTAGCTCTATCTCTCCCCCTTTGACATCAATGGAAAAGGGTAATCCTTCTCTTGGGGATGCTCCCCCTATCTATAGGCATCTGCCTTCTCTATTGCCTTTTTTCTTCATGGTTCTTCCTCATGTAAATATCTTATGTATATGAAAAGTATTCAAAAGAATTCATCACTTGAACTCTTCATGACTTTTGTTTCTATCCCCTTGTCTTATTAAGTTTGATGCCATGTGGATCACTGTGGGACATAAACTATTCCAAGATTTTGTCACGGATACTCAAACGTTTCCCTTGCAAGCAGTTTGGTGAAGATATATGCAATCTTCTCTTTTTTCCTAACATATTCTAGCTTGATGTTATTCTCTGCATCTTGTTCCCGGAGAAAATGATACTTGATCGGAATGTGCTTCATCTTAGAGTGCATCACTGGATTCTTTGAAATAATGATGGCGCTAGTGTTGTCACAAAGTATTGAAATTGTCTCATCATACTTTACTTGCCTATCCTGTAAATTTTTCTTCATCCAAAGAACCTGAGTATAATATGATGTTGCTCCAATGTATTCTTCCTTTGTTGTGGACAAAGATAGTGATGAATGTTTCTTGCTTAACCATGTTACCATAAACTCACCAAGTAGAAATTTGACCCACTTGTACTTCTTCTACCATCAATGCAACCTGCCCAATCTGCATCTATGTAGGCAACAAGAGATAGATCCTTCCCTTTTGGATACCATAATCCAAACTCTTATGTACCTTTGAGGTATCTGAATATTCTCTTCACTGCCATAACATGTGATTCCTTTGGTGTTGATTGAAACCTTACAACCTGTCCAACTTCTTGCATCACATCCATTCTAAACGTTGTCACATACAGTAAAATACAAATCATCGAGATGCATTGTCTCTGATCTGTATCTCTAGAATCATCATCCTTACTTAACTTACAATTGGTCTGCATGGGAGTACTGACTGATTTGTAATTTTTCATTCCAAACTTATTCAACATTTCTTTGATATACTTTGTCTGAGAGATGAAGATACCTTTGTTTCTCTGACATATCTAGAGACCCAAATAGAAAAAAAAAATCTCCAAGTAATGACATCTCGAACTCATTCTGCATGTATTTGGAAAATTTATGACTCATCCTTTCATCATCACTCTAAAAAATAATATCATCAACATATACTTCAATTAACAAGATATTATCTTGATTTACTTTTATGTAGAGATTGTTGTCTGCATTTCCTTTTCTGAACCCTTGCTACGGTAAGTATATGTCAAGTCTTGAATACCATGCTCTGGGGGCTTGTTTGAGACCATACAAGCCCTTCTTCAACCTGCAAACATAATTTTATTTCTTTGACAACCAAAATCCTTATGGCTTCTCAATGTAGACTTCTTCCAGTAGATCTTCGTTTAGGAATGTTGATTTCACGTCCATTTGATATACTTTAATATTCTTGGAGCATGCATAGGCTAGTATTATTTTGATTTCTTCCATTTTGGCAACTGAGGAAAACATATCTTCAAAATATATACCTTCAACTTGAGAGTATCCTTTTCATACCAATATTGATTTGTTCCTGGTGACCTACCCATCTTCATTCAATTTGTTCTTGAAGACCTACTTTGTACTGATTACATTCTTGTTCTTCGGATTGAAACTGGTTCCCAAGTGTCATTTTTTCTATCTGGTCTAACCCTTCATCCATATCGTTGATCCAGAATTCATCCCTGCTGTATTCCTCAAAACTTCTCGTCTTAATAATGGATAGTAGTGCTAGAAGCTGTTGTTCTGACGAGCGAATGTTTCTTCTGGTTTCAACTCCTAAATATTTATTTCCAATAATATGTTCTGATGGATGATTTTTCTACACTCGTTTTCTAGGTGTCTTTGGAGGTACTTGAAAATTATTTTGTTCTTGTTGTGCTTCTTTATTCTCTTCTTCTTCATCTGATTCTTCATCTACTTCTTCATCTTTCAAGTCTTCTCCATGATCATGTTCCACTGAATCTTTGCTACTTTCTTTCATCTTTCGACCATCTGTCTCATCAATCGTCACATTTATGCTTTCTACTATTATATTGATTCTCATATTGAAACATTTGTATTCTTTCCTTTTTCTTGAGTACCCAACCAATATGCCTTTATTGAATCGAGAATCAAATTTTCCAATTCTGCCATATTCTCTTTTGATGTAGCATTTTCTTCCAAAAACTATGAAGTGATTTACATTTGTTGCTCTTCCTTTCCATAGTTCATATGGAGTCTTATCATTGTTATTTTTGAGCATCCCTCTGTTCTTAATGTGAATTGTTGTATGCGCTTCTTGTACCCAAAAAAATATGTCAACTTGGAATCCATTGACATCGTTCTAACCATTTCCTGTAATGTTATGTTCTTTCTTTCAATAACTCCATTATTTTGAGGTGTCCCGACTACTGAGAATTTCCTCTTTGTCCCATGCTCACTGTAGAATTCCATGAATTCCTTTGATTTAAATTCTCCTCCATTATCTGATCTCAAACACATGATTTTCAACCTAGTCTCAGTCTCAACCATCTCTTTGTACGTATTGAAGTTTTGGAATGCATCTGATTTCTTATTTAGAAAGAAAATTGCATTCATTCTTGTGTAGCCATCAACTAGTAGCATGGAGTATTGTTCACCTTTCAATCCTTTTGTTCCCTTCATTCCAACCAAATCAATATGTACAATTTCCAGTGGTTTTGTTGTGCAGTATTCCTTTGAATTGAACTTTGTCTTGGTCTTTTTTCCCTGTAGACAATGGTTTCATAGAATATTTGTTGGCTTCGATATCTCAAACATTTCTCTTACTGCTTCCTTTTTGATGACTATGACAAGATTATCAAAATTTATGTGACTCATTCTTCTATGCCAGAGCCAACTTTCATCATCCTTTCCTAAGAAACATCTTTCCTTTCCTATTTCATTCAGGACATATATGTTTCTTGGAGTTCTTATAGTTGTAGCTACTAACTTTCTTGATTCTACTTTCTTTATCTCCCACTTCTTTGAATCAAACACAATTCTATGTCCTTGATCACACATTTGATTTACAATTAGCAGATTGTGTTTCATGTCTTTGACTGGTAAAAATTTCTGTCACGACATCCTTACTTCCAAGCTTGACTGTACCCTTTCCGATAATCTTGGTTGAGTTGTCATTCCCAAATGAAACTGATCCATCCCCTTCCTTATTCAATGTAAGAAACCTATATTCATCACCTGTCATATGCTTTGAGCATCCATTGACAACATACCATCTATGTTTCTTGTGTTGAGCTTGTAGAGAAAGATTACATTCTTTAGTGTTGAATTGATCCTACTTTCGTATCCATATCCTTTGTGGTTCCTGCTTATGACTGTTGATATTCTGCCTTGGTTTGCTTGGAGGAATAATTCGTCTGCAATATCTAGCCATATGTCCAAAGTTGTTGCACTTGTAGCATTCTACCTCATCACTTAATGATCCAAATATGGTGTATCTTCTATTATGTGCTTCATGATATATTCTTGGATAACTATTTCTTGTATAACTCTCATCGTTGCTTATGTTCTTGGTATTGACTCTACAATTCACAGCTTTGTGCCCAAAATTATAACATGAAACAAGAAAAATAGTTTGATACCTGGGAGTGGAAGATCTTCTGAATGGTTCCACTCTTCTGAATACTTCTTATTATTGAGGTATTTCTATAGATGGCTATTGTTGATATTGACTTATGAATCTTCTAGGTGGTGCAATGTCTTTGTAATCTTCCCCTTGAGTTTTTATGTCTTCTTCTTTCAGGGGACCTTTGACAACTTCTGCATAGTTTCTTGGTTCTGCTTCTTTCACTGTCGTTTTGGAGCTTGAACAATTTTCTTTCCACGTCGAATTGTATCCCAATCCAGATCTGTCATAGTAAGGTATTTGACTATTAATGATATTGTCCAATATCCTGGTGTTGTTTTTTTGCATGTTTTTCTTATGAAGATATTTTCTTAGAGTGACTATCTCAGCTTCCAAGCCCTCAATGGTCATGTATCTTTCTTCTAACTGCCCTCTTAGTTCTTCTTTAATTATCTTATCTTCTTCTTCCTAGAGGTTTAGCTTCATTATTTTCTACTCGACTTCTTCAGAGTTATGAGTTAGTTCTACCTTGAGTGACTTGCTTTTCTTCTTTTCTCTTTTAATAAATTCTATGGCACTGGGAAATTATTCTCTATAATCAAATTCTACCTATTCATATTTTTCTTTGGAGCCTTCTTCATCAGAGTCTTCTATTACCATGAATAGTACCCTTTTTGTATCACTATCCCTGACTTCATCTTCATCTGATGAGGAACTATCTTCCTCGGTGCAAAGGCTTTTCTTGAAAAACTTTTTTTTGTTTCTTCTACCATTTTGAATTTTTTCTTTTTAATTTTAGGGTCATATTCTTCTTCATTTATTTTATATTTATTATAAGGAAATTTATTATCAAAATGACCAACACCATCATAATTAAAAAAAAATCAATGGAAGCATACCTTTGTATTTTTTGGTTCCCCTTTTCAGTCTTCTGACGAAGTTAGCCACCTCTTCATCTTCTTCTGAATCATCGATGCAACTACAATATGACTTTGGATTTTGTTTATCTTTCTTCTCCACCTTTTTGGATGCCTTGAATACTTGTTCCTTTGTGATTGGATTGTCTTACTCTATCATCATCTCATAAGTTGTGAGTATTTTGTGCAATTCATCCATGGTCATTGTATCTAGGTCCACTCTTTCTTCTAGAGCTGAAAATTTTGGATCAAATCTCATTGGCAGAGATCTTAATTCCTTTTTAACAATGACTTGTTCCTTTATCTCATCTCCCAAGCCTTTGATATTGTTTACTATCTCGTCAACTCGTAGAAAGTAGGTTGTTATATTTTCATATTCATTCATATTTAATTGTTCTATCTTGGCTCTGTAAATCTGAAGTTTAGCTTCATTAACTTTTGTATCTCCTTCATAGACAATCTTCAGTTTATCCCACATTTGTTTTGTAGAATCACAGTGCATAATATTGGTATGTATTGCTTGAGTCACACCATTCTCGATAGCATTTATATCCCTTGAATCATTTTCTTTGAGCTTCTTTTCATATCTATCTGTTTGGGGAGTGGCAAGTGCTTTGTATTCATCTACTATTGATCGCCAAACATTGAATCCTTGTGCTTGGATATAAGTTTTCATTTTTTTTCTCCATAAAGCATAGTTCTGACAATCAAAATGTGGTACCCCAATTCTAGCATGGTCCATGATATCCTTCCAGTGGTTATAATACTTCTTGAAGAACCTGACTTTGATACTAATTTTTGGATTACTGAGAAGGGGAGTGAATCAATAATGAGAAATTATAGTACTTTTAACCACATTATATTCTTCAAAAATATTCAACAGTTTATCATTATCATCCAATATATCATCAACAATATAATCATAAACAACATCATATCACAATAGATACACAGTACACCCGAACTTACATGGAAACCCAAATGGGAGAAACCAACAAATTATTTTCTTATATATATAAGGAATACATTCATTGGAAGAACCAACTTCATGATTCTCCAACTACAACTGGAAGGAGCCTCCAACCCCCTAATCTTAGGATCCAACCTGAAGGAAGCTACATCTCCCTGAATTCTTTGGCTCGAACCAGAAGGAGGCTACAACCCCTTGAGTTCTCCAGCTCCAACCAGAAGGTGGATACAACCCCCTGAGTTCTCCATTTCCAACCAGAAGGTGGATACAACCACATATCCTTGCCTCGTGTCGCTTCCCTGAAGTACAAGTGTAGACCAATTGTCATTAACACAAACTCAGCCACTATCACTGCCAATGTCTTTGTCATTCTATCTTTGCCACTATCACTTTGTCCCTGTCACCTCTGTCACTTTCACTGTCACTGTCTCATCAACATGTATCTGATCATAAACCAACTAATACATGTATTGTACCATGCATCAATTGTACACCAACATATAAACAATCTCATACGTCAATCATGAACCAAAGATACTATTAGGACTACACAATGTACCTTTTTGCCCATACTTTTTGCCACTATTACACTCTTGTTCACTCACATTTAAACCCATATTATCACTTTATCTTATCTTTCCAAAGGTATACAACGTCTCTTCTCTTTACTATATGTTTAATCTATTTTGCATATAATTTTACATCACTCTCGTACTTAACCATTGATTAGAAATGTATAAGTGTTGAAACAGTTCAAACTGCAGATTAACATTTGAGGCCTGTTGCTGAAACATCAAAACACAGAAGCTGCTACACAGTTCATGGTCGA
>ML791039.1:480062-494338 GCA_009831015.1 Picea engelmannii
TTGTCATAGAATATTATTAGTTCTTAAAGAAACTAGGGATGACTGAACATGTCCAGCAGCTACAATCAACAGTGCTTCAGGATTTTCACCACTTCATCAGATCCATAGAGATTGCTTCCCTCCAAGAAAATAACTTGTTTTGGCAGCAATCCACTAAGAAAAGACAGGAATACAATCCTTTCAGCCCTACTAACCTTGAGGTAGAAATCTATAGGGTACCTAACTACATCCAGTGTGTTCAGCAATGTGCCGAAAGCTGGATAGTGTACCGGTTTTATTTTCCTATCCTCTGGTTGCCAATAGAAAGATATCAAATTCATTATAAGCTGCCTAAGAAGATAGAAACAACAGCTTGGCAAAGGTTACAACGGGTCCAAGAGTTCAGAGCACCAATAGATAGTACCTCCCAGAGCTACTGCTTGAGTAACTTACACATATATCAAATTCATTATAAGCTGCCTAAGAAGATAGAAACAACAGCTTGGCAAAGGTTACAACGGGTCCAAGGGTTCAGAGCACCAATAGATAGTACCTCCCAGAGCTACTGCTTGAGTAACTTACACACTCAGAGTCGGTATTCAGACTTTGATTCAGAGTGAAGTTTCCTAAGGACATGCAACACCTTGAGTTGGGGGGGATGTTAGGACCACACAATGTACCTTTTTGCCCATACTTTTTTCCACTATTACACTCTTGTTCACTCACATTTAAACCCATATTATCACTTTATCTTACCTTTCCAAAGGTATACAACGTCTCTTCTCTTTACTATATGTTTAATTTGTTTTGCATATAATTTTACATCACTCTCGTACTTAGCCATTGATTAGAAATGTATAAGTGCTGAAACAGTTCAAACTGCAGATTAGCATTTGAGGCTTGTTGCTGGAACAATAAAACACAGAAGCTGCTACACAGTTCATGGTCGACGATGCTGAAACACAGAAGTTGTTACACGGTCCATGGTCGATGATGCTGAAACACAGAAGTTGTTATACAGTTCATGTTCTACGATGCCGAGGAAGCTGTTACATAGTCCATGGTCACAATGCTGAAACACAAAGGAAGCTGTTACACAGTCCAGGATCGACGATGATGAAACACAAAGGAAGTCGTTACACAGTTTGTGGTCAATAGAAACTCACACAGATTGACTACAACAGTTGCACCGTGAGCTAAGCACCAACCATCGTTGCTACATGAGAAGTGTTGAAATAGTCAAGAGCGCAAATCCCGTGGCTGAAACAGCCCGCGATTTGCGATGTTGACACAACATGCAACAACAACAAGAAGAAATTGTCACTCCAGCCGTAACAACAACGCCTCATTCAACACTCGTAATAGCATTCTGTTGCGGGAGACTAGGATGTCCTATTCTGGTTTAGAAAGTTGATCTAACTAAGAATAGGACTCAGATATACACTTGTAATTTTTGGATCATTGTATCGAAGAGATTCCCTCTTTAAATAAGAGGAAATCATCATTCAAGGGATATCCCAGTTTTATGTACTAAGGCATCTTCAGAGAGAGGGACGTACTTCATTTTTAGATTGTAATATGATACGTTGATAGATGAATAGAAGACTGTTTTGAGCATCCTTCTCTAGCCTTTTCGTCTCAGGGGAATCTTGTGAGAAGGGAGGGCCCATCTTCTTCACAAGATTCACCCGTTAGTTTTATATTGTGTTAGTGTAATTTCTGTTTATGCCTTGATTAACTTTTGCCTTGCTGAAACACTACTGTTAATGAATTCTGATTTGTTGAAACACTACTGAACTCTGTCTTGTTAAGAACTTTGTTTTATTGAATGTTACATTGTTTTCACGAAGTTCATAATCATTTTAATTAGAAATCTTGTGTGACGAATTTATGAGGTTTTCTAATCAGAGACTAGAGTTAAAGGTTCCTGCTTAATGGAAGGGATTAAGGGTTCTGTTCTCTGTTAGAAATAATCAGCTTTCAATTATTTTCCCTGAGTGTGCCGATCAAAGACTAGAACTAAAGGTTCCTGCTTAATGGAAGGGATTAAGGGTTCTGTTCTCTGTTAGAAGTAATCAACTTTCAATTATTTTCCTTGAGTGTTCCAATCAGAGACTAGAACTAAAGGTTCCTACTTAATGGAAGGAATTAAGGGTTCTGTTCTTTGTTAGAAGTAATTATCTTTCAATTATTTTCCTTGAGTGTGCCAATCAGAGACTAGAACTAAAGGTTCCTGCTTAATGGAAGGGATTAAGGGTTCTGTTCTCTGTTAGAATTAATTATCTTTCAATTGTTTTCCCTAAGTGTGCCAATTAGAGACTATAACTAAAGGTTCCTGCTTAATGGAAGGGATTAAGGGTTTTGTTTCCTATTAGAAGTAATCAACTTTCAATTATTTTCCATGAGTGTGCTAATCAGAGACTGGTGCTAAAGGTTCCTGCTTACTGGAAGGGATTAAGGGTCTTGTTCTCTGTTAGATAGAGTTAGCCTTCTATGCATTAACATTTTCATGAAAGTGTGTTAATCAGAAACAAGGTGCTGGAGTTCCTTCTTGGGAATAAGGGTCCTGTGCTCTGGTTATAGAATAGTTGTTATTTCCTGTTGCAGTTGTTATTTTAATGTAATCCATGATTCTTTAGATTAATCATCTCTTTAAAGCTCTGCAATAGGCAGGTTGCTTTCCTGTAATTCAAGTCAGAACTTCAGTTTATTCAAGGCAAGTGTGATTAATATAGTTTCCTTTACTACAAATCTAGGTTTCTTTTGGAATTGAGCATATATAGCTCGTGGTTACCTTTGAAATAAACAGACTTCCCTGGGTTGACAATTTATGTAGCACTTGATTGTTTAAATTAATTAAGCAATTATAGTGACCAACAGATACATCAATAAATAATAGTGAATCATGAACTATGTGTAACATATAAAATATACCATACCATCAACCATATGCAGATTTGTACCATGTCATCAATGAAGTATCTCAAGGAACCAATGCATGCCCCTCATGCATATGCCACCATACAACATGACTACGCCTCAACCATATACAATCAACTCAAAGATAAGAAGTATAAGGACCATGTCATATGTTGAATCATATATAAGAGTGCTCCTCACTCAACCAAGCTACTAAGATATACCATATCCAAATACTAAACCAACCATACCAATTATGCCTCAAGCATACACTATATCATGATAAGAAGTAACCATCAAAACAAGTATACAACCGTACCAATACCTCTGTAGCTGACCTGAAACTATGAGATGTTAATCTGTAGACTTCCTTCAAGCCTTTAAGGACCTGGTACCAACATATACTCAAGCCTTCATTATATTTTCACAGATACATGACCTTCTCTTCTACAACCCATAGATATTCACACTTTCCTCCATTGTAGCCCATGTACATTTGTGCCATGCTGACCTGCAACTTGTGGAGACTTCAAAACCTAGGGTTTGTTGCAACCCTGATACTTTCTCCTTCTACCTTCCTTTTCTACCTCATAAATATGTCATCACAAACTTAGAAAATGATCACGGTATCACAAGAAAGATAATCAATGAATGAATGTGTAAGTTTACCTGTGAATGACTCCTTGAGGTGCTTATATACTTGTGCCAGGTAACTCCTCTCCTTAATTTAGGGCTTATAGGGTTTTCTTGTTACAACAAATTTACCCCTTTGACCAACACTTATAACAACTAGGAGCTTCTTGTCCACTCTTCGGCACTTCCAACTTTACAAAGCCATATATCCATAACCATCAGGAAGCATGTGGCATTCTACATATCATCGAAAATATAACGATGAATAGTATCCATCTATGTGTGTCTTTCCTTCATTTACTTTGTCCATCATGTCCATATTTCTCATTCAAATTCAGGTACCAAAACCACACTGTCAAGTATTCTTCAAGGGTTGAAATTAATGACAACCAAATTATCAACACATACATCATCATACTCCCAAGTTTGAGTTCGAAGAAATCCTTCATTTTCTTATCATGGTATCATTTGGTTAAGTACTTCTTTTAAAAGTACCTTCTGAATTCCCTCCAAGTAATATTCTTCTCATAAATGTGTTTCACTTGCACAAATAGGTCCCACCACATTGATGTTTTTCCTTTGAGTTGATAAATGAAAATTATTCCTTCTTCTTGTGAGGACTAGTTATGTAACTGGAATTACTTCCTCATTCCCAATATTAGGGTCTCTACATCCTCATCCTTCTTGTTCTCACCATCAAATGTAGGTGGTTTGATTTTATTCATTTCTCCCTGTAGCTCATCCATTCTAGACCTTCTCTTATGATTCCTGTCAAGAGATGGATTTGAACTGTGTGCCCTCCTAGTTGAATTCCTTGGGGAGTGATGGTGATGTTTTCCAACACTTCTTCTTCTTCTCATGTCATCATGAGATCCGTGACTCCCTGATTTTCCCGACTCGGTCTCCTTATCCATCTTCTTCTATATTTTGTCTAAGCTCTTCATTAACTTGATGTTGAAGCATTATTGTTGCTCTTTGAATTTCATAAGCCTCTCACTATCATATTTATAACTCTAGACATCGTTTTTCATATTTTTAATGGTCTCTACCAAGTTCCTGCTTTCCTCCTTGCCTTCTCCATGTCCATTTGAATTTGTACCTTCATGAACCATACTGCCATACATCCCTCTAATCCCATCTTCACGGATGCAATCCCTCTGTGAATTTTCCATGCGTTCCATGCCTCTGAAATTTGTGTTGACCATGTTATGATCTAAATGTTTTTTCTCTGCAAAATGTGCAGGCAACAAGATTTATTAGACTAAATAATTTAACAAATTCATGAAAATTATGTACAATTATGTTCCAATAATGCATACGAATTATTTCTTCAGGTTCCTTATGAAATTATTTTCCTAGATAAATTTTATGGGTAGATATCTAGATTCCTCTCTCCAATATATTTTCAATGACTGCTCCCTTTCTCAATTCTGAGTCTTGAGCAAAAAGTTATGGCCATTTGAATATTACCCAAAAATTCCTTCTGTCCACACCTTAACTAGGTGCAAATATTTGTATTTATGCTTCTTTGTACCTGCTATTCTAGAGTTTTGACATGATCCCAACTAGGTTCCTTCATCATCATAATTTGAACAATCTATCCAAGTTTCACCTCTTTTTGGGTTATGATCTGCTAGATACAACCTGCTTAAGTTTCAAACCAATTAGTATTTTGTTTTTGGCCTTGAATGCTACAAGTACCTTCTATGCCCTATTAAACATTTTCAATTTGCACATAATTTGTATTTATCTCCATGAATGTGTTCTATGTTTCAATATATTTCCATAGACTGCTCTTGTGCCTCAATCTGATTCCGGAGCAGGAAGCTATGGCCTTCAAAAGTTAACTAGGGATTAAAATTTACTCTCCATTGTTCGGGTTGTAAATCACTCATCCTAACTCCATTTGAAAAATGAGATACACCGTTAGAAAGATATCAGAGAGATTTTTAATTTGATATGCATGGAAAAGATTTAGGAACATGGTTTTTGAGTAGCCAAAAACACTGTTTAGAGCCTCAAAAATGTCGTGCAAAAACATAACCTTCAAAAATATAAAACATTTCGTGGAAAATCACTAGTTTTCTATTGTTGTAGTCTGCCAAATTGACTTCACGTGCAACGGTTATAAATTGTACACCCATACTTAGCATGAAAAAGTTCTACATGCATAACACCAAAATGTAGCACATGCATTGCATACCCATATTCAATTTGCACAACTTTTGTGTCACGTGCCCATATCTAGTGCACACAACTTTTGTGTTGCATGCCAATATCTAGTTCTCACAACTTTTGTGTCACACACTAATATTCTATGAGCATTTCAACTTCCAAACCACAACACTCCAAGGTTTAGTGCGCTCACACTGCACACCAATACTCCATCTGCACCACCAATTCTACTTTCACATGGCGTGAATATTTAACGTGCATGCACCACACTAACATTGCGTGCGCACCAACAAATTTTCACTGTGCTCTGCCAACACCCAATGTGCACACCTTGCACACCAATATTATGCATGCACCACAAGCTCTTCACTATGAAATGTTGAATTCTAGTGCGCTCACTCGCGCACTAATATCATGCACGCACCACCAATTCTGCATTGCGCAGTGCCAAATTTTAATGTGCATACCTTGTGCATCATTATTTTCCATGCATCACCAGCTTTTCACCGCACAACTCCAAATTTTAGTGGGAAAACCCATGCACCATTACTTTTCCGTACATCACCAACTTTGCACCGTGCATCACCAAATTTTAGTGTGCACATCCACGTACCATTATTTTTCCGAACTTAGCTGATTTTTCCATAATTCTGACTCGTGAAATTCATATTCATCTCTGGTCCATACAAGTCTGGTGTTGAATAAGAATCTATATAATTAAACTTCACACGACCATTTTTTATCTTGTAAATCCCAATTTGATCTTTGCATAGGAATTTTGACCTTTTCCCGTCGAATTCCTTCACAATTTTGTTGCAGAAATTGGGGATTTTGCCGAATTTTGTCCTAGGTGTCATGACCTCTCTGTAAACTCAAAAATCTAGCCATCTACATGCCCAAATTTCCCCATTAGAAATTGAAATTTCTTATTTTTAATTTTTGGGCTCGATTCTACACATTACCCATGAGATTTCTCTCAATTTTATTGCAATAATTTAATCAAACAAGTTGCAGACATACTCCATAAAATAATTCTCTATGAATTTCCACTGTAGCATTCTGCTAACTCAACCCATCTAGGATCAGTGTTGAAAACTTGGAACCTGTGGGTTATGGGCCGCTCTAATACCACATTGTAGCATCCTCAATCACCAATTAGGCTATGCCACTTAAAATTTCAAACTCTGATACTAATTTAAATCATAAAAATACTCTGCAAATGAACAGATTCATACTAAATAATAATAAAACCATGCATGCAATATACACAGGAAAAAACCATGAAAAAAAATGCATAGTAGCACATGAATTAACACACAGGAAAAAACCATGAAAAAAATGCATAGTAGCACATGAATTAACACACAATTGACACATATTTTGATTAAAATAACACCAATTGTGTATAGACCTTCCATATTCCTCCCGGCCTTATACCACACCACACATAACTCTCGAAAATGGGCCACCCCTGAGCTGGGTCTAATCTCCACCTGGGTAAAGGATTCCTAACCAGGATAAGGTATCTTAGACAACATGAAACTTAGTCACATGTGCCACTCGAACTAACAACATACAGTCCCTCACTCCCCACATGCTCGTCCTACCAAAGGAAGTGTGCCCCTTCTCTGCTCAATAGTCCCTCGGCTACCCCACTTCCTTTCCGAGGCTTCATTAATAGGATAGAAAGGAAGTCTCATATCCCTATAGCTGTAGTTTGGCACCTTCGAGAATCAATTCCCAACAATTCTCTCACCTGGAGGAGAGAATGAAGTTTACGGGCCTGATAACCCACCTCTTCAATATCCTACAATCTTGACAACCTTCTTCTTCAGTCTAGCTCCAAAGCTAACTAGGGAACAGGTACATGAACATGCATAGTAACAATAGGGTATGGGTGACAGTTGAGTGAGTGAAGGAATGACGATAGAATGATAAGAAAATTAACCAAGTCCAAACTATATGTATGCATGTTCCCAACTTGACACTTGTCATGTTGAGAACTACCTTGGGTCCACTTGTCCCCATATTTAGAACTTAGGATAAAATAATTATCCATACTTTATACTTTGAGGAATATTAATATAATATTCCTTTGGGATTAAGCTCCTCTAGATTATCCCCTGATCCTTATATCTTATCCCCCTTTCCCTATCTAGTGGATTTTATCCCCCCATACTCTTTTACATGTTTGGTCTGTAGTAGTGAAGTGTTTTCATTAATATTTTCATGTGATTACATATTACAATGATGGCCCACTGGCCATTTAACATATGGCTCTCCAGCCTAATACCCACACAAGCACTCTAGACTCAAAATACATATACACAAAGGGACTATGTCCCCAAAATTGTGCACTTACTCCATTGTACGCAAACTCAGGATGGTGCACACCCTTCCTTTAGTGCACAATCCTCGCACACTTACATGGATGCACGATACATTATAAAATGTGCACACTTCTTTGGTATGAGATTCTCGTGCTCTGACTTAATGCGCACAGAACCAAACCAAATATATTGTACCCTCAACTCACTAAATTATATGTATAATTACATTCACATTTATATGTACAATTGGGGTTCGACCTAGGGGTATTACAGTGTATGTGACACTCAGGAAACATCACTGCATACTAGAGATAAGAGAAAGGAGCACCCTAAGGAGCAATCAACACATAAGCACAAGATGAGGAAAACATCAAATCAAGTAGCTATCTAGGCTCTAACTAAGGATGACTCAGAGAAGATTGGAGATTAGGACAAAGATGCAACTCAAGAATCATTTATGTGAGCTACAAATAAACATGAAGAAATGCACACGAATGTGTAAGCATAGATAGCTACAATGCACCATATTTTGGAATCAACCAGGATAGCACCAATCCGAACGACGAAAAAAGAACAAATATAGAGAACAACAAAGACAACATAGTCACGACCGATAAAATCACAACCATCATTAGCATCAGTAGAGAACCGTATCTTGAAGATATCCATAGGGGCCATAGAGTTCCCCATGACAGAAATGCAGAAGTGCGTGCAAACATTAAGTCATATTGACTTAGTATTGTCACAACTACCAATGAACATGTTAAACAACTTGTAGACAAATGTTACATAGGATATCTAGTTGTGTGCATAATCAACTTCTATGGGGTTGGCCAAATTAAATGCAACAACGATGCACTACAGGTAGAGTATAATAAACTCATGTTGGAATGGGACTAGATTGTGCAGAATATAACAACGTTTCAACATGAAGTGCATGTGGTATACAAAAACTTCCCAGAGATACCAGTGGAAGTGGATACTCCCATGGAAGATAAATTAACAAAGATATGTGAATCCATTTAGGGATTTCATGCAAATATAGTATATCTAGAAGCTCGTACGTTTCCAAGTACCCCACCAGAGGAAAGGGAGCAGCGAGAAAAGATAGTTGTGACAACCATAGAGAGAATTAGGAGTTTGGATGGGGAATGTGAAAACTTGTATGAAGAGAGTACACAAGTGTGGGCTCAATTGTTGGAGAATTCAGAGCTACAAGCATTGGAACAAAGGTTACAAACTATGTGGGAGAAGGCACAAAAATTCAAAGAAACAATGGGCACTTTGACAGTAGTAGAACGAATGATTTCCATTGTTAAGAACAAGTAGTTGTACCTTGAGATCAACCAAATAAGAGATGAAAAACATAATCTCTTGCAAAATCTTGAGCCATTGCAGGAGGATGGATTTTGGGTTCCAGAAGAGATTGCAACTACACAAGGCATAGTGAGCAAGCAGTGCAAGAAAACATAGAGAAATTGAAGACACTCATTACCATACAAATAGTAGAGAATATTTTGGAGGAAAAGGCATAATAAAAGGAGAAGGTCAACACCATAAATGAAACTTTTGAGAATTTATTTGTGACATGGAAGGGAGCGCAGTAGAAGGCATGAGTGGCTCAGGACGAGCCACATGTGAGTGTTGGGGGCCTGTTGGGACAGGATTTTGGGACCAGTTTTGGGAACTGTGCATCGCATGCAAAAGAAGGAAAGGCAATTGGCGCAATTTCAGGGATCAAATTGTGCAAAGGAAGGAATATCATTGAAGCCATTAGGCATTTTGGGTCCACTGATACGGGCTAAGCCCTATTGTAATTTTGTAAATATGTAAGGGTTTTTGGATAGAGAGGTAGCTTAGTGTGAAATGAAATGTAAGAGAGTGGAAGTATGCAATGTATGTGAAGATGTAAGAGTGAAGAGAGACATAGATAGATAGAGGGATATGAGAATGACAAGAGCATGATGTACGAGCACAATGCACATATTTTGTAAGAGATGATTCTGAATAATATTAAAAGAAGCCGGTAATTGTGGACGCAACCCATCTTGGGTGAATCACGTTAAATATGGTGTCTCTGTGTCATGATGTGTTTATTTCTCTGCTTATTGCATGCACATGATGTATGTCTGCTATTCTTAATATGTTACATGTTATTATGTTTCTGTGCACATGATATAAGGTATAATGAATTAATGCTAAATATAAATTTTATGAGGCTTGCCACCCATCCCTTCACCACTACATAAACTTGGTTCTTGCAGTTCCCATAGATACCTCGAGTGAGATTTCGCCTTCTTGAGGGTAATTCCTAAGGGGTTGGTATCTGAGGGTTTTGTTGGTAAATTCATGTTGAACCCTGGCCCACTGCGTGCCAACAACTAGTTGCATCCAAGATTCTTGATTCATCAACAATGTCTTGAGAAAATTATTCCTTCATGCAATGGAAATCTTGCCCATTATTGTTCTCAACATTAATTTATTCCACCAATTCTTCTTACTACCATTGTTCTTGTGACTTTTCATCATTAAGATGCAACCATTGCAAACTTATTGCAACATTTTCCTCATGAGAGAAATTGTTGAAATATTATTGTGCATTTGGTGGAGGCTTTTCAATTTCACTTTCAAACTTGTTGCATGAAATATTCTCATGTGGAGTATATGAGAAGCTTAAATATTCATTGTATTTTGTCCATATGGGAGAGGGTGGGTGGGTATCAATATTTAAAACAACATAAAGGGCATTTGGGTGGACTCTTGGGATGAGATTTTCGGAAAATGAAGATTCCAACACATCCTAACTAGTAATGGTCCCATGCAACAATGAAAATAACCATTCACGATCATTCCCATGAAGAGTTTGTGAAAATAATCGACATGTGACATGATCTTTAGTGAGATTGAAAACATCACATGTGATTTTGAATTTAAACAAATTCTACTATGCATCCTCTGAAGTATTCACAAAGAATGTGGGAAATGTTTCAATAGAAATGTCCGGCATTTGAAAATCTACTTCTTACAAATTTAAAGGTATTCTATGCAACAGTCTCCTTCTTTGGGTACCTCTTCCTTTTTATACATCTTGAAAATACATTGACGGACTTGGTGGAGGAGGAAAATGAACATCACAACATGAAAGAAGTTATTTGGTGGAGCCCCCATTAGGATTTTCTTGAGATTCTTGAATCTTTCCAATGGAATTGCCAAGGCTTTGAAGAACTATTTCAATGGAATTTCCAGGGAGTTCATCCTCCTGAATATTTGATGGTTCTTGTCTCTTCAAAGATTATGATATCTAACTTTTTCCCAAATATCCAAAAACATTATCCTTGAGGTCATTCAAATATCTCTCAATAAGTTGTTTATAAACCTCGTGCATCTAGAACAAGTAGTAGTCTTCCTAAATATTCTTTTCAAAACTTTGAACCATGGAGACTATAGTTACTAAATCATATCTGAAACAAAGCTTCATATATGTTGAAAATAAATCATTCCCCAGTTGAGTCGCCAAAAATGTTGATGTTTATATTGGTCAAGATCCAAACAACAACCTCACAAGGATAAAATCCCCCTGCATTTTTATACAGGTGGTACTCCTCTGTATTTGTTTGAAAGATATAGATTGAATTTCTTGGACTTAGTTGTCAAAAGGGAGAATTATAAACACCAAACCCCAAATCTTTATTTCTTTAGTGTGTATGTAAAATGGTTCTTGATAACCATATTTTTCTTTGAGTGCAACATTTGCTTGGAAATGGACCAAGCAACTCTTTAACAATGAAAAAGATGAAGAAATGATTCAATATCAAAATAAATACATGTTCAAAGTCATTATAACATCCTTCTGAAACACATGCAAGCAGAAGATGCATCCATATTTTCTCACAAGAAAAATAATGAAATGGTGTTGATCACTTCAAAGAACTTTAAATGAGTATTGCATTCAAAACTTAAAAGAATTTGATTGGCTTAATCCAAAAATATCATGCTTAAAAATCCCAAGGTCTGAGAAATCATTAAAGTTATACCGTGAAGTAGTTCTCTGTGGATATTAATACATAAAGATAATACACAACATTTCAGTAAACCAATTGACTAATGCTCATAAATAAAGTTTGTCAAAATAAAGGACTAAACCTCCATAAATCATTTACAAAACCCCAAATTACATTAACAACCACATATATGGATGTAAAATAATCTTATGATATTTAAGAAAGAGACCTGGAAGAATAAAAGAAAGACATTAAAAAAATCATCCTCGTGCTCAGTTCAAAAATACAAACATAAAGCCTTGAGAGAAATTGTGTAGAAGAAGAAAAAGAGAGAAAAATGGAGATATTTGTTAGTTGATAGGAAAAGGGGCACAACACTTAGAAAAAAATATTCTTGCAATTATTCAAAGCTCTTCTTGCATGAGTGTCTTGAGAATATGGAATCAAATTTTGATTCCATAAAATGCATGGCGAAGCTAATATTGAGGACTACACCATGATTTGATGAACATACACAAACTCCTCCTTCTAATGTCATTTTTTTTTTATTCTTCCAAAGAGAGGAAAATCTAAGTGATCATTTGTTTTTAATTAACAAAGCTCTACCCTTCCTTTTCCAGTGACCTCAATTGGGGTATCATATCCCATTAGGATGGGAGGACCCATGCAAGAATTATTAGAAGATAAAACATTTTGTGAGATTTCCATACGATGGGATGCACCCGAATTTGGGATCTATGCATCGGGAGAGGAATGAATAACAATTAAATCATGAGAGTTACCTTGTTTTGTTGGTGCTTCATCTTCCGACTTCTTCTTGGCAGCCTCAATAATGTGTTCCCCAAGGTTGTTCTTTTGAAGTATCTACTTGATGAGATCAATTTGTTTCTTCATGCATGTTGATTCGAGATGATAATCGAGGTTGTAGTAACCACATTTTTAGTTCCCTTTCTTTACCTTTCCACCTTTGGAGCCGAAGGAACCATAGAAAGGATTAGGATTTCCTTCCTTCTTGTGTTCAAAATGCACCTTGCCTTTCCCTTTTTTATTGGAATTTGGATTGAATGTTTCGTTGCTCTCATGAACAACAAGTGCATGCACATTGGGATGCTTGATTATCCCCATTTTTATGATCTTATATTTCTCATGTGTTAGGGACTCAATAAACTAATCCAATGTAGGCATTTTCCACAAATTTTTTGAAGTGAATCCCATTGTATGGAATGTTAAGATGAACAAAGCATACTCCATACCAAGTTTTTCCAAAATAGAAAGGATCAAATGATTGTGTTGAGTTGATTTTTCAATACCACATCCCTTTATATGAATAAGAAGGGACTTGAACTTTGTAAAGAAGTCTTGGATTTTGTCAAAATTCCTTGGATCTAAGGAATTCAGCTCTACCTCGAGCATGTGGCCTCTCATTTTGTCTTGTTTTCCAAAGAGACCCTCCAACTTTGTCCAAATACTATCTGGTGTGGTACAAGATTCAATGTGAAACAAAATCTCAGAGGACATAGATATGCAGGTAAGGCCGTAGGCCTCATCCATGAGGCTGAGATACATATTCTTCTTGATAGTTGATTGTTGATATTTAGATTGTCAAGATCCAAACAACAACTTCAAGAGGGTATTAATCCCCCTATGTTTTGAGGTATTACTCCTCTTTGGATGAAATATTTATCCTGGTGCTTGAAATATTAAAATAGGGGATGTTTTAAAGAAACCCAAATATTTATCGCTCAACAAAATATAAATTAGTACTGATTGAAAAATAATATATTCACAATGAGAATTCCTGAGAAGAGGACCAAGAATCTTCAAAGACTAAAATACAAAATATGCATAATATTGTACAAAAATATAAATAACCATTATATGAAAAATAATATAATTCTCACATCCATCACAATATCATAACTTTGATCACATTCATAGGAAGGAAATACAAAGGTCCACGTTTGAGAGAATTTTAAAAGAGTATTTCATTCAAAATATGAGAGAATATGATAGGTGCACTTCAAACATCTCATTCTCAATAACTTAAAGTTCAATAAGTAATTGAAATTACACCCAAAAATATTTCTCTTGGGAATTCAAAAAAAAGTATCGAATAGTCTATTAATAAAATAAAAATAGCATTCGTCCAAATGGACTGGGATGGGGCTCCTGTGGATGATAAAATGAAAGTGGAACATGGCTGAACTGTGATGGATTTATCTCCTATTATCTATTGGCC
>ML791039.1:539179-551160 GCA_009831015.1 Picea engelmannii
GAAAGTAAGCAATAAAACATTCAGCATCCGTCACACATATGATATACACAGAGACATATATTTCTTGAGGAAACCCATACAGGGTAAAAACCTCTTCTTCTTTATATGATAAGTAATCTTTACATTCTTTACATTATCATACATATGAGCACCAACTCATAATGAGGCTACAACCTCTGTTTTGCAAGTTGCTACTTGCTGAAAGCACCAACTCTCTGGATTCTCTAGCACCAACTAGAAGGAATCTACAACTCCCTGTGTTCAAGCACCCACTTGAACCTCTGAGGAAAATAGTCCTCCCTAGCACCTCCCTAGCACCCTTAAATCTAAATATTTTCTATTAAGACTTATTACAGTGATATAAATTTCTTAAATGGCTTACCGGTCTCATCATTGTTCTTCTACATTGCGCTTCTTTGTCTGCATTAGTGTCTTCTGCACACTCCTTGCACTTTCTGTTCTTTTGCCTTTTATGCTCTCTGCACCATATCCCTTCAATGCACCATTCCCCTTCTGTGCATTTATGTTGCTGCACTCTGCCTCCTTCACACCTCAATCACACTCAACCACAACAACGCAGATCTCTTCTTTGTTACACATTATTATAGTCGCTCTTCTCCTTGTGCATGCAATATGCACCAAGCTCCTGCATGCTCTCCCCCTCCCACCGTTCTCCACAGCAGGGTGTTTATTTGCACTTCCCTTTGCCACCTCTCCCTCCTTGTAGCCTCAACCACCTATCTCTTCTTCTTCTCCTCCTCATGTTGAGTACTCTACCTGATCATCATTGTAACTCTTCAGCTTCTATAGTTGTTCCACCCACGCGTCCAACATCACTGGGTGTTATACTGAGATTCCTTGGCCTATCGAGTTGTTGAGACTCTTCGTCTTCTTCATCATAGTCGAGCTCATCCTCTGGAAAAGACCATCAGTCATTTCTAGTAGTTACACTATGAAGTGAGACAGTATCCCTCCGATCATATTCAAAATCACCTGCACCGTTGGATTGGATCCATAGGATCTTGCATTTAATTCGCATTTCGACATTTCGGGATTTCGACATTCCTGTGGTAGAGTTTCTTAACGCTCCATGTTGAGGTCCCCGAAACTCCAAAATTGAGCTTGGTTGCACTAACTCCTTCCTTCATCTTCTGTTGATGTGACCAATGGTTTTGACCATAGGCTGAGCCAAAATGTGTTTCTCATTTCAGCATTTCAACAATTCAACAATCCTGTTGGGAGGCATCTCGACTCTCCAAGTCACGATCTCCGAAACTCCAAAATGGAGCTTGTCACTTCAAACTTTTCTCTACATCTCTTCGACGATGTGACCACCAGAATATGAGCCCTCTCCAATCACACAAGCGCTCCGATCTCCATATCAATGGTCCTCGATCTGTGGTGATTAGATGTCTATCCTCTGCCTCGGGACTTCAACCTTCGGGACTTTGGGGGAGTGATGGAGTTAAAAACTCCTAAAGAAAAAACTCATAGAGTGAGGTCAGTCTTGCGTCACTCGATGATGTGTCGTGACCTGAATGGCTATCACATGTCACTTAGAATTATTATTTCTAGTGGCCTAAAATGCCAAATCAACTTGACACCTGTCATTGTTTGATCGTTCCATGTGTCATAGTCTTCCACCTGTCCTTTCTGACGTGGTCTTCCACATTCACCTCCTATATCTATTAGCCTAGATCACTTTGCAATTTCACATATCGCTATTTCGGCATTCTTGATGTGAATGTTCTTCACTTCCAATTCCCAGTCTGTGAAACTCTGAAATGGAGTCAAATCAACTTTTCGGCTTTTTGCACTTCGCAACTTTGGGATTTATGTCGTGAGAGTCTTTGACATCTCCAAATCCCAGTATCTGAACCTCCGATATGGAGTCTTTGACATTTCACGATTTCGCATTTTGCGACTTCGAGTTTCGTGACTTCAGGACTCCTGTGATGAAGAGTCTTGACTCTTGAATCCTCCAACTCCCGGTATCCGAAACTCTGAAATGGAGTCTTTGACATTTCGTGATTTCTCATTTTGGGACTCCTGTGATGAAGATTCTTGACTCTTGACTTCTCAATCTCCCGGTATCTGAAACTCCGAAATGGAGTCTTTGACATTTCACAATTTCGCATTTCACGACTTCGGGTTTCTTGTGTTGAAGAGTCTCGACTCTTGACTTCTCAATTTCCTGGTATCCAAAACTCTGAAATGGAGTTTATGCTTCTAATCTTTCCATGCCATTATCCCTGCACTGTTGATCTTCCTTGCATGTCTGTTTTCCATCAAATGAACAAGCACACTCTTGCACTCTGCGTGCACCTATGCACTTTCTCTTTTGAGCTTACATTGTCCCTGTTTTTCCATCGTTGCATACTCTAATCTTGCCATCAATGACAAGAACACCTACCTGTAAGCTTGCCAACACTCTACTCTTGTGTCTCTTACAATAGAAAAACAGCAAATCTATCTAAGGAGTGGATCCTCGAGCTCTTCTACATTCTGTCTGCAACCTATCCTATCAGTTTCTAGCGGTTACCTATTTTGTCCTATTACAATAAATATTAGTTATTACCAGATAAGATCTTCCACTCTTTATTTGAAAATCCTTACAGTCGTATAAGACTTTACAAACAAGATATATTTAAAAGCATCATTTCCAAAATATATCAACAACTTCTTTTGTTCCTGATTTAAATGTTGATTTGAAATTCTTTCATGCTGAGATGTCATATCTTTGCCTCCACACTTGCTTCTTTGACTTTGAAGGCGATGCTCCTGCATCAGAGGTCACAAAGACTATAAATACAAGGTTCCTTGGCTCATTTGATACACTCACTCACACTCTATCATCCACAGAAAATGAAGGTGCAAGTCTGAGGAAGGTGATGCAACAACTGCAATAGGAGAAGGTTCTTATTGTTTAGTCTTATTGGTAACTCTCTCTTGTGCGCTACTCTTAGTAGAGGTGCACTACTCTTGTATGATGATGCTAATACAACTAAGGTGATATTCATGGTTGTATATTTAGATAGCCATTGTGCTAGGGTTTATTTGTTGGTTCATGGTTGGACTTCTTTGGATTAAATCTCTCTAAGAAAATTTGGTTGGGTTTTTCCCCCCTTTGGGGTTTTCCTGTGATAAATTCTTGTGTATTCTTGTGCTTGTTATTTCTGCTCTTATTTTCAGTACATGATATAAATGTTAATGTGAAAGAATATCTAAATATATTGGAAAACCTAATTTCTCTATAAAAGAGAATAAAATATAATGTGGTATGAGAGTTGGTTACCTTCAAAACAGTCTAACCATTGGAAGGAAGATCATATTTACTGCAGTAAATTGTTGTTGTAGTGACCTTGCTACTGCAACACACTCTCTTTTTCAAGATCATTGAGGAATATCCTAATATCGTTGGGGATAATTTCTTCATTGGGAAGTTCTCCCTACCCAATTGCACCCCCTACAACCTTCATTTTGCAGCTTAGTGAAGTTCAAAAATTTGAAATTTCTTAGATCTAGGGTTTCTACCAGTGAAAATGAGTATCAGTATGAAAGTTAAAGATAGACTGGATAGATCATATAAATTCATATCCTGTAAGCATAGGGTACACCTCATTCTAGAATATAATGAGTTATTGGATCATGTCAAGCAGATACTTCCAGAACCAGAAGAAGACGAAGCCAAAGAAAAGTTTAGGAATAATGAAGTCAAGGCCAAAAGGATCTTGACGGACCCGATTAAGGATCATATGATACCAATTGTATCAAAACTGAAGACACTGGAAGAAATTTTTGATGTCCTAACCAAAATTTATGAAAGAAAGAACACTATCCAGAAGCTTACTCTAAGGCATAAAATTAGAAACATGACAATGAAAAAGATAGAAACAGTATCCAACTATTTCATGAGAATCTCGCAGATTAAGGACCAAATAACAACTATTGGAGACTTAGTAGACAATGTAGATCTTGTGACCACTACACTCAATGTATTTCCCTCCTATTGGGACCCATTTGTTCAAGGTATTTTCACAAGGAGTAACTTTCCCAAATTTGACAAGATGTGGACATAATGCACCCAAGAAGAGTCTAGGTTGATATCCAAAATACAAAATACAAATGATGAGTAAAATCAATCTCTTACCACACATGTGAAGAAAAGGAAGGATAGAAGAGAAGCCATTCTGAAGAGAGCTAAAATACCATGTTACAAGAAGGATGTGTCAAAGTTCATATGCTATAGTTTCCAAAAGCTCAAACATTATTGCTTTCAATGTCCGCATAGGAAGGATAAAGTAAAGCATCATGCACATGCAGTAGATACAAAGACAAAGGAGTCAAAAGACAAAGAATATGTATTTTTCTCAACACTCATAGGTAATATCATTTAGGGGAGTGATATTTGGGTCATGGATAGCAGTGCTTCCAAGCACATGACTTGATTCAGAAGTTCCCTTACAAACTTGACAGAAAATAGCTCATCCCTTCAAGTGGAACTTGGGGATGATTCCAAACATGCAACCAAAGGAGTAGGAGAAGCCTCACTTAAACTTGAATCAAGTAATCCTATTTCAATTAAAGATGTGTTTTTTGTACAAGGCTTGAAGAAGATTATTCTTTCCATTTTTTCTTTAGAAGATAAAGGTTTTAGGGTAGCATTTGTGGATGGCCAAGTTCTACTGTGGCCCGAGAATTCAAACATAGATTTAGATATCATGATTAGTGTTCAAGAGGGAGGACTATATAAATTGAAGGGACACCAAGAACAAACCCTTGTGCACAATGATGTTAGCTGCAATGAGCTATGGCACCAAAGACTTTCTCACCTAAACTACAGAGCACTACCAGTATTGAGAAAGATGTTTACAGGTCTACCAGACATGCATGTAGAACATGATGGGGTTTACAAAGGATGTGGACTTGGAAATAATGACAAGAAAAGTTTTTCAAACATTGACAATAGATCCCAAGGGATATTGGACATCATACATTCAGATGTATGCAGACAAATGATGGTTCCCTCCCTAGGAAATTTTGTATACTATGTCATTTTCATAGATGACTACTCATGGAAGACATGGATCTACTTCTTGAAAGAAAAGGATGAAATCTTTAGTTAGTTTCAATAATTCAAGGCTTTGGTTGAAAATTTATCTGGAAGAAAGATTAAAATCTTGAGATTTGATAATGGAGGTGAGTACACCTCAAATGAGTTCAAAGAATTCTACAGAGATGCATGGATTAAGAGGGGGATGCCAACTCCCTACAATCCACAACAGAATGGGGTTGCAGAAAGGAAGGAAAAATCCATTGTGAAAGCTTCCAAAGTGATGTTCCATTACCATATACTACCCATGCACTTATGGGAAGAAGGATTCGGTACAAGTGTGTACGTTCAAAATAGAAGTCCTCACAAGATATTGGGGATCAAGACACCAGAAGAGCTATTCACTAGAAATAAACTAGGAGTCAGTCACTTGAGGATATTTGGTTCTCCAGTGTATAATCATGTTCCCAAGAAGAAGAGAACGAAGCTAGACCCTTCGGGAAGGAATGGAATATTCATTGGATACAATGAGAGTTTGAAGGCTTACATAATATATGTTCCTAGGTAGAGACATATTGAGATTAGTTGGGATGTGATATTTGATGAAGATGAAGACTTGAAAATATCTAGGCAGTCTCACTTAGATGAGGACAGAGAAGAGAAGGAGGTTCCAAGGGATGTTTTCATGGTTGAATATAATTCAAGGAACCTATTACAAAGGTTCAGAATGAAGTGGAAGAGTCAGAAAGACCGATAGATCCACCCAGAGAAACTGTTGTTACTCGAAATAAACCATCTTGTTCTATGTGACACTTTGAAGGAAGTTGAAGGACATGCAACTCCTAAAGGCTCTTTCAAAGAGAGCAAGAGACCACACAAGTTTTATAGCTATGTGACACCAATGAGAAAAATAATTGATGCAAAACCTTCCAATTTTGAAGAGGCTACCAAGAATCAAGAATGGAATGATGCCATGATGGAGTATCAGTCGCTCATGAAGAATGATGTGTGGGAAGTGGTTTGTAGACCAGAAGGGAAGTCAGTGGTAGCTTCCAAGTGGATCTACAAGATCAAGCATGTTGCAGATGGAAACATAAAGAAGTACAAAGTGAGATTTATGGCTAGAGGATTCTCCCAAAAAGAGGGAGAATATTATAACGAGACTTTTGCTCCGGTATCAAAGTACACTTCCATCATATCGATTATGGATATTGCTTCCGTGATGGGATGGAAATTAAACCAGATGGATGTCAAGTAAAACTTTTTGAATGGTGTAATTGAAGAATAAGTGTACATAGATAAGCCATAAGTATTTTTAATCCATGGGAATGAGTCCCATGAGTGTAAATTTAAGAAGGCTTTGTATGGGATCAAATAGGCATCCAAGGCATGGTATGCCAGAATAGACAAATATCTAATGAGATTGGGGTTTACCAAGGGTGATGCATATCCCAACCTTTAATACAAGGTTGAGAATGGTTTCTCGTTGATCTTGGCACTGTATGTGGATGACTTGTTTCTAACAGGAGATGAGAATCTCATAGTTGGGTGCAAAAGGGAGCTCACCTCAGAATTTGAAGTAAAGGATCTAGGTATTGGAGATGTGGTCGAGGCCAGATAATATTTTTCTTAGCTAAGGAAAATATTTTGTTGATATCCTACAGATATTTGGGATAATGTACTACAAGTCCATGGCTAGTCCTATGATGACGAATCAGAAGCTCTTGAGTGATTCATATTCATATTTGGTGGAATCTACAATGTACAAAAAATTGATTGGATCCTTGATATACCTAGTTAACACAAGGTTGGACATATATTTTGCAGTGAATTCTTTGAGTCAATACATGGTTGAACCCATACATGTACATTGGATAGCAGTGAAACACATGTTGAGGTACCTACATGGTACAATTAGATATGGATTGAAATATGTCTCAGATGAAGAAATGAAGCTAGAGGGTTACATAGACTCTGACTGGGTAGGGAGTGAAGTGGAACGGAAAATCACCTCATGATGCTGCTTCAGTTTTGGATCAGGCATGATCTCATGGTTGAGAATGAAGCAGACATTAGTGGCACTCAATACAACAGAGGTAAAGTATATTGCAGCCAATGTTGCAAGTCGTGAAGAAGTGTGGCTCTGGAAGTTGCTTGTAGGGTTATTTGATCTAGAGTTGGAGCCAACTTTGATACATTGTTACAATCAAAGTTGTGTGAAGATGACAGAGAATCCTATGTTTCATGAAAAGTCAAATCATATAGATATAAAATACCACTACATTTGAGACATGGTGCAAAGAGGATATGTGGAGCTCCATTACATATCCATTGATGAGTAGACAATAAACATTCTCACTGAGCCTCTATCTAGAGTGACATATGAGTACTTCATAGACAAGCTTGGCATGATGCAGAATGTCCACCCTCGTTGAGAGGGAGGCTTGATGTTTCTCCTCTAGCTAGCTTCCCCCTCTGGCCAAGGGTTTCCCAGATCATTCATGTGAGGTGACTGAGGGATTAATGTATAGATAAGTATAGATATTACCTACACCATGTGAGGTGGCTAGGTGTGAATAAAATCAGTATCAAGTCTTTCCTATGCCATGTGAGGTGGCTAGGTGTGAATAAGACTTTCATCATAGCCTTATCTACGCCATGTGAGGTGCCTCAGTGTGAATGGTGCTATGGTCGTATTTTTTCCTACACCATGTGAGGTGGGTAGGGGCGAATAAGACTACTGGGAGAGGAGAAACATCACATCCCAGTACAAGTATTTCCTATGCCATGGAAGGTGGCTAGGTGTGAATAAGACTCATGGAAATTCTTTCCTATGCCATGCGAGGTGGATAGGTGCAAATAATACTTGGAGCATGGTCTTGGACCATAGGATAGCCTTTCCTAAGACATGTGAGGTGTCTAGGTGTGAATGGGTCTATGGAGGCAGTCTTTCCCATACCATGGAAGGTGGGTTGGTGTGTTCAAGACTACAAGAAAAGAAGAAGGAACATCACAATGCAGTCATGAGGACTATGGCAGTAGTTGTGTACTAAAGGACTAAGACAGTAGTTGTGTACTACTGGACAATATGGGTAGTTGTGTGATATAATATTATTACAACATAGTCTTGGAGACTGTGACAGATGATTCGAGCTACCGATGGCATGGTAGAAGTTGTCTGCGACTACTTTATTGCAGAGTAGTCAATGGACTACCAAAAGAAGACATCATGAAAGATACCTCCCTAACTAAGAGGGAGTGTTGATGTTTGGTAGTTGCAGGAGGTACTTTCCCTCTTATACAATATTTATTAGACGAGAAGAAGATTCCAAAAGAAAGAGAACCATTGAAAAAATGTGGAAATACCCCATAAGAGAATTTGTCACAGAAGAATAAAGAATAATGAAGTGACACCATCCCAAAGGAGAAGTCACCCTAATAAGGAGGTAAAGAAGACTATAAATACAAGGTTCTTTGGCTCATTTGATACACTCACTCGCACTCTCTCATCCACATGTTATAACCCTATAATTATAGGATCAATTGTTGATTGTAATTTTGTTTCCTTTAGTGTTTTAGACTTGCAGATATTACTGCATTCTACAAAAGAAAATAAAAGAAAGGAAAAAGAAAAGAAAAGAAAAGAAAAAAGAAAGAAATAAAAAGAGGGCATGAAAGAAAAAGGATAAAGCCCCATGAATTGATAATGACTTGATCCATACAGTTTAAACATGGCCAAGTCTTTTTAAATTTAAGTATTTAGGATTAGTGAATAAGCTTGGCTATACTGTCTAATCCTAGCCAAGTAAATTAGGTTAGCTAGTGAATAAATTTGACCAAACAGTCTAATCTTGGTCAAATAACCCCAAGGTAGAGTATTTTCTTGGCCAAATAGTGTAAGTTGGGCTAAAGGTGAAAATGAGTAGGTTAGGACATAGGTTAGTTAGTTTCTCTTCAATAAAATTGGTAAGATGATCGATGAAAAATGCATGATTTTGATGGTGAAATGTTTTTCTAACCCCATGATGAAAAAAGCAAGGGAAGCAGTGCACAAAACCCATAAAAGGATCATTAAGCCTAAGTTTGGCCTCATATACTAAAATGCGCCCCGGAGATTAAAGATTGGGCCTAGATCTACGACTAAGCTTTTGGCACCCAGATCTATGGCTCTGATGAGTTTTCGCCCCCCCCCCCCCAACTGTTCAACCTCCTGTCGATCTCGATCGGATCCCATTAGTAGACAAAGACTATTTAATTTCATAAACCAGGTATGAATTCAACTTTTTTGAGCTACAATCATGGTTTAAAGACAATTTCATCGATCAGAACGATGAAATTGGGCTCTAGGATTCAAGTTTCCCTCTGTATCTTTTTCCCCAAGTCCATCATTTTCCCAAATTTGCCCTCAAATGCCAAGTGCACTACCTCCCTAATCAGAGAGACATAGTATCTGTTAGTCTCTAATTTTTGCTTTTGATTTTGTGAGAAACCCTAATCCCAAACCCTTCCTACTTGCACTTCATTATCTGCTTCCATTTTATTTTAATCATTGTTTTTAGCTTGTTATGGTTTGCATTTCATCTTTTTGAATAATTTATTTAAGTTTGGAGTTGTAAGACATTGTTTTAAATGATGTGTCACTTTATATGCCTGTTTGAACTTTACAAATTCAAATTATGCTAAGTCATTAATATCTCTATTGGAATAGCATTATTCCCGTAGCGCAAAGATGATCATGCCTTAATATGCGCCCGTCACCCAGATTTCATTATGATGACACAAATCATGGTTTGAGAGTTCGCATGTGTCCCACAATATCTTTGGAATCATTTTGTGATTCAAACCATTACATGATCGGATTGCTCTGTACCCACAAAGGACCCATTTCAAATCGTCCAATTCTCAATGATCATTATATTGAACCTTCCATTCTATGTCTGATTTTGATGAATTTTAGGCGCAGGTATTTGCTCAGAAGAACAATTATATACTAACAGATTGCAGGTGGAAAATTCAGAATCTGAATCGTGTTAGTTATAGCATTGTGTTTTTATGGCGCCTAAGAGGAGCAGACAGGTAGTCATATTAGAACCCAAGGGTGTTGAACTCCTCGAAGCTTATCCTCAGATGGCTCAAAGGTGTAGAGATGTCGGGTGGTTTGAATTCCTTACCACTTTTCAAGGTTACGACGAGAAGGTCTCCATGGAGTTTGCACTGAACTTTGATGGTCACGAGGTGAAGATTGGGAAGATGCTAATGCTGGTGACAGAATAGAAAATTTCTAAAGCTTGCAGATTGGCAGTTGGAGGAGAAATATGGTGGAAGAAAAAGCATGTGGTTACAGAGTTTGTCAATCAATTCCTGCTTCTAGATAAGAAAAATATGAATTGGATAAGGGGAGTTCCTCGCAACTGGATTAGACCTGAATGGCACACTGCTCTGATCGTTATCCATAGGTATATCACTTACGAAGGTAGATTTTCACTAGATATATCTACCACATTAGGATATTAATGCATCTAAATGGAAATTATCCCTTAAATCTGCCTTACTTTCTACTCAAAAGCTTGACAAATATGTCAAGGAGAGTGTAGTCACTCTCCACCAATGCAAAGAGTAGCCTATTTCATCAAGTCTTAATTAAGACTTTAGTTATGTCTACTTTGAGAGAATTATAGAAACCCTGGAGTTGGCTCATGCAATCCTTAAATCCTAACACACAGTCCAGCAAACAAAAGAAAGGCAAAGGAAAAAAGATTGTTACAGAGAAACAAAATATTTCAATTGATTAAACCCCCGTTAAAGAAGAAATGCCTGATATTAGGGTGAGGAGGAATAACAGAGGTAAAAGACCTAAGTTGGATCCAGAAATCGAAATTTGTTCTGAGGAAGATGTTAAAGGGGAAGAAGATTCAGATGAAGATTTTAATGCTCAAACTACAGTCAAGCATGAATCTCCATCAACCAGTAAAAGGGACTCTGCAATCAAAAGGAAAAAGGATAAAGGTGTGTCTGTGTCTTAAAAACCTAGAAGGAATTCTACTAGGGTTACCAACAAGTACAGGTTGAAGTCTAAAGCCATGTATAATCCATCGATCAAAGAAAAAAATGTCATAGTTATAGAAAATCACTCTAAAGATAATGAAGCAGGTACCAGGAAAAAGGAAAAAGGAACTCCATTTCTTAAGAAACCAGTAAACAAAGGTAAGAAATTGTTTTCATCATCTACAGGACATGTAATGAGAGCTACAACCAGATTGACAAAAGCTAAAGAAATCGTTAAAGGTATTAGTGAGATTCCTGAGAATAAAAAGGATTACCTTGTAGACTTATATCACATATCAGATGTGCCTGAAGCCATGGATTCAACAAGTTTTGATGAAGAACATAGCTCAGGATTGGTTTCTAAATACCAAGTTAAATCGAAAGAACCCAAGGTTGCCTTAAATCTGAATGAGCCTGCACCTTTTGAAGAGTTCTCAGAATTCAGGCTTAAAATCAGAACTGATAAAGAAAGGATCAAGGAATTCCATAAAATAGTGAGACGGTTGAAGAAAGAAAAGGCACAAATAGAACAATGGAATGCTCGTCAGCAAGAAAGGATTCAAGGTTTCAAAAAGAAGAAAAAAGAGAAAAGGGCATTGCTCAAAGAACTCAGAGAAATAAGCTTCAGACTCTATTGGCACAATGTCATGCTTACCACAAAGCTCAAACAAAAAAATGCTAAATATATTGTTGTGATTATATCCTAAAGGTTTCATGAAGATTGCTACAATCATAATTTTGATGTTTTCCAAGAAATATGGCAGTGTCTACTCATTTTTGGCCTGTGAAATGCAAAGACCTCAAACTGTATGACTAGATCAAACTAATCCCTGTTTTGTAGAATCAAATGTTTTCTATATTCCCCCATGGGTATAGCAATCAT
>ML791039.1:586777-605000 GCA_009831015.1 Picea engelmannii
CAAAAGACCCAAAACCACTCATGTTATTCACAAGTCTGGTGAGGAAGAGCCTTACTCTACCAAAGTGTTTGAGGGAAAACATTAGGTGGTGTCCACTTCTTATTCAAAGAAGTAGACGGATATAGATGTGACCACCCAAACTCCACAAGGATCTATACCCATAAACATTTTCGAAAAATATGACATGATTAAAAAGAAGAACCAGATGTTGACCAACATCACTTATGCTCAGTTCTGGAAGCAAACCTCCACAACACAACATAGATTGTTGTTAGCTTTTGACACAGAGAAAGGAAGAATGTGTCTGGTATTTCTACAAGCACAGGTGCCTCAACCCAAAGATATCACTGACTACAAAAGTTCAACTGTTGTTTTTCACACTAAACAAGTTCATCCAGCTGATCAGATGGATTTGCACAGACAGACTGGAGAAATGGTTTTCTCCACATTTTCACATGCTTCCTCTATAGCAGCAAAGTTATAGGTATCCCTAAACAATCTTCAGACCCAATTTAAGTTGGAAAGGATATCCTCTTTTGCAAAGGATAACGGAATAAAATCCATAGAGGAGTTGGTGCTCAAGATTGTGTATGGTCCCTCAAATGTAAAAGCAACAGAGGAGATGATAAAGAAAAAGAATGTTGACATTACATCTATGAGAAAACAGCTTAAATTTCCACCAACAAAGGATTCACAAGCTAAAGAAATAGATTAGGCAGAAGACTAGAAAGAGGAATTGTTGAAGCTAATCATGCAACAGAATGCACAGATAAAGGAAATGGAGGTAGAATTGGAAAGGTTATTGAAAGAGAAGTAACAATAAAACCCAATGGAATTTATTCCATTAAGTGTAGTTCCCCTTGCGGAAGTTAGTACAACAATCGTGCCAATGACCACTACAGCATAAATTCCATCGGCAACTCCATTGACAACACTGGAAAAGATTGCGGAGCTAGAAAATTCCATGGAGGAGATGACTCTGCAAGGAACAGAGATCAATAAGCTGAAAATGGAGGTTGAAAGTCTCCAAAAACTCAAGTCTTCCTTCCAAACAAGATACAATGTTGAGAGACAAGTATTAGAGAATCTTAAGAAGGAAATACAATAGCTCCAGAAACAAACAGTGGAAAGTAAGACATTAGCAAAGGCTAAGGAAAATGTCTGGATAGACATCTCCAACTCCATAAACAAGATTTGGACCATGGTGAAAATCATGTTCAAGCAACATGATATGGTGCTAAAGAGTAGGTAAGCCATCGACAAGATAAGTAGAGAGCTGGGTGAAATTCCCTCAGCAGCTAACGAGATCATCAAGTTTCTGAATTCAAAAACCAAGCAATATCTTGAAGAACTGAAAGTTGAAGACAGAACAGAAACTATCCTCGAAGTAAAAAGAGTGTTGACCAAAAGAGTATTAATGTTGCAGTTGGAGGAGAAAGCTCAGAACATGGACATTGGAGTTCAGATACTTTTTAAAAAGATTGAGGCCTTACAAAAAAAGGGCCCTCCTGGCTTACTTGTCCTAAATGATAAGTTGATGACTTTATTTGATTATAAGCAAAATATTGCCACCATGGCCAAAGACAGTTCCAAGTTCTCAGGGATACAGGGCATCATCACAGGTAAAGCGTTCTTGGAGACTTTGTAGCCTGACCTCAGCATACAACATGAAATCAAGTACATTTTCCTCACCAATCTTACTTTTTCTAAGTATACTGAGATGGGTGAAATCTATCGCCAGCTATTGAAATTTACCATCCCAGGTACACAAAGATGGGATGAGTTGTGCGAATTGATTGAGTAAAGATAAAGGTCTCATCCAAATCAGCATCCAGTGCAGTCAAAGTCATATGAATGAATCACAAAAGGTCTCGTCCAAATCAGCATCTAGCGCAGTCAAAGTCATGTGAATGACTCGCCAATGGTCTTCCCCCAAATCAGCATGAAAGATTCGACACATCATCATCAGTTCCTATATTTCTGCATCTTGTTAGCTAGTTGGTTAGATTCAAGGTCTGCCACGTCCTGATCATTAATGACAGTGTCGTTTATAAATTTCATTATAAATACTTCAAACTTATAAGTATTGAGGGTTGATCTTTACACCCAACCAAGTTGTAATCGCTATAAATTTTATCAAGAGGTCATTCCAGTAATAAAAAGAGACGTTTCACAGGATTCCTACATGTTATTTGTTGGTGACGTTTCCTCTGTCTTCGTAAAAGGTTTTATTTCTCAGTTATCATGTTGTTTTTCTAACCTAATATTTAAAAGAAGTTAAAGTTGCATAATTTTCCCTTGCGTACTCTGTTCTTAATCTTTTACACATTTAAATGTTTTCCTTATGATGTTACAACAAAGAAATTATTAATTTCTTTTTTGTTTTAACTGATATCTCACCTTTTCAGCTATCTATCATTTTATTCCTAAAGAATCCAACAATTGCACTACCTTTCCCTCTAAAACAAATCTTCTAAAAACTATCATTTTATCTCCATTTTTATAAAACAGACCCCACAGCCAATGGAAGTGTAAGTGACATTCATCCATTTTATTAAAAAACAAAAACAAGTTGGTACTATTCTTTTTTAAACTAGCCTAAGATCTGAAAATCCAAACAAATCTAAATCTTACAGAGAGATCCCTCTCTGAAACTGGCAGGGCTAGATCCCAGTTTTGAAGTGGTCGGTTAAGGTTACCTCTTGTAAATTTATTCTGCCCTTTTACAACCTCTGGGAATTTACAGAGTGATAACATAAATGGTGACCATACTGGGGACAGATTAAACAAACTTTCCACCCCTTGATTTCTTTCCCTTAGACAAAGATAACTTTATTTCTGAAAGAATCACAAACCCTAAATTTATCTAGAAATAATGTTCAGAGGTTGTTAAATTTTATATAGTAATTAAAAATCTCCAAAAAGAAAATAAAAATTATAATTATGGCTCCCAAAAGAATTTTTACTAGATCTCATCCTGACCCATAACCTATAATAGCAACAGATAATCCTAAAAGGTTACCTAGGAAGAAAAATACTACATATATTTCAAGGAGTAACAGCCCACTTCTAAGGTCCCCTTCCCTCCTAGAAACGTTAGTTTCTCTTCAAGATCTTGAGTTTGATATATCCTTTCAACCAAGCCTTTTCAAGACAAAATCTGACAATTTTGTTCGTAAAACGGTCTTAGATGAAACCGTCGTTCATCCCAGGACCCCTGAAATACTTTCTTCCAGAGCTGAAGTTGATTAACGTTTTCGTCCCGAAACTGCTAAGATTGAAGACTTAATTGTCAATCTTGGTCAAGCCTTAGACAAACTCCATCTTTAGAAGTCCATCGAACTTCCTGTTTTAACTATTGCTGCAATTTATGTTAAATATAAACCAGGTCACTCCATTCCTCCAAGCCCTTCATCTTCTATAGTTTAAGTCACTACCTCTTATGTCACACAGGTTATTGTTCATCCTCCTCCACCAATCATGGCAGCAAGATATGCTCCATTGGTATTGGTTGCTCCTTTACATAACATGCCTCAAGATTATCAAACCAGACTCCCTCAGTTTGATAGTACTGGTCCCCTGAATGCACAACAACATGTTGACAAAATAAACAATTATTTTGACTTGCAGGAAGTAGATGAGATGATGTGCAGATGAGATTATTCGCACAAAGTCTAACTGGAGAAGTCAAAAAGTGGTTCAAAACCTTACGTGCTACTACCATAATTGACATTGTTGTCTTTCATTGAACTTTCCTTGATAGGTGGGAGGTAAAGAAAAATTCTCTCCAGATTCTATCAGAGTATGAGAACATCAGATGGAACCAAGGAGAGACAGTGCAGGATTACTGCACTCGTTTCAACAATCTGTACAATGCAATCCCTGCTGATATCAAACCACCACAAGGTTTGGCATTAATAAAATTCCCTGATGGCTTTGACGCTGACAAATCATATCAGTTGAGGGAAAGAAACACAACAACTCTGGAAGACATGCAAAGAAGTGGCGTCAGTGTGGAAGCAAATCTTTTGGACAGAAGGGCCAGGAAGAGAACAAAAAAGAGGGTCACCATCAAAGAACAACCTTTTGCTTCCTCATCAGATGCCAAATAAGATTCTCTCACCAGAGATGGAGAAAATTATGCAGAGACTCACCATAACTGACAGGAACCCACCTAGGGAGAACCAAGTTGTCCCTCAAATTAGAAACCCAAACTTCATAAGAAATCCACCTCAGATCAAGCAGAGAGATCCTAGAGATCAAAGGGAACAGAGGGGACCTGATCAGCAGATTAGACCACCTCTCCAAGAGAATTATGTCAATGATGGGGAGGAAGTAATCGAGGAGTTTGATGACACTCATATAAACCTAATGGGTGATCATGATCACGATCATGAATCCATTTTTCTCACCTAGGAAGAGCACGAAATCTTTCTCCTTTCACAAATAGAGGTAAATGAGGAAGCTGAGAAAACAGAACAGCAAGCTTTTGAGAGAACTATAATGGAGGTTCGCATGTAGTATAACCAAAGGATCAAGAAGGAAAAAATGAACTCTCCAAAGAAGGATGCTAAAACCAAGAAAACCTCAAAAAACCCTCCCAAGAAAGTCCCTAGGCGAAATAATGTTGAATCTCATGTGCAAAAAACTCCAAAAATTCTTAAAAGAGAAATTCAGACTGAAGATTCATCAACCATTCAAACAAGTGCGCCTGGCCACAGAGCTTCTACAGATAAATAAGAAGTACAAACCTTAAGCAAATCCACCGCACCTTTCAGCCTTGAAGGGGAACTAGCTAAATTGAAGATTCCCATTCCCCTCTCTGAGTTGATGAACAAGAACGCTTATAGGTCTCAAGTGATAAAATATTTAAGCATCGAACCTGAGATAGGTACCAAAGCTTTGAATGATGGATATGTACATCACTCTGACACATTAAACCTCGCCGATGCTCAACCTGAGCTCCTATTTGGTCCTAAAGTTGAAATTCAAACTGATAATGGTGTCATGGCCCCATTTTACATCAACCTAAACATCCATGATTTGATATTACACAACGCTATACTAGATTTGGGTGCCTCTCACAACCTAATTCCCAAAGCCATGATGGAAAATTTGGGACTCGAGGTCACTAGACCCTAAAAAGATTTGCATTCTTTCGATTCCAGCAAAGTCGAATGTATAGGCTTGATTAAAGACTTGTGCATCACCCTAGCTCAAATCCCAGTGAAAATTATGGTGATGGATATCATCATTGCAAATATTCCCCCCAAGTATGGCATGTTTCTATCAAGGTATTGGGTAGCTAAATTAAGAGGAACCCTACAGCTAGATATGTCGTATGCAACCATTCTGGTTTTCGGACAACATAGAAGACTGTACAGGGAAACACTAATGAAGTATATGGTCAGCAGCCAGGAAAAGTCACACAATTACCCACTATACTCCGCACACTCCGATCTATACTATTTTATTCTATACAATGATAGTGACTTTGAAGAACAAATCGCACAACTGGAAGATGATGCACCTAATCCGAAGGATGATAAAGTAGTTGTCGAAGTAAGAAACCCCATGATTGAAAAGAATGAGGAGTTGTCAGAAGCTTTATGGAGCATGGAATTCGATGGTGCTCTGAGTATAGAAGGAGTTGGCGTCAGAGTTTAGTTGCATAACCATAGGTCAAATTATTCAGAGAATAATTCCTACAAGTTGAATTTTCAATGCACGAACAATGTAGCTGAGTACGAGGCTCTGATGCTCGTTTTGAAACTACTAAAGAAAGTTGGTGCCAAAAATATCATGGAAAGGGACAATTCTGAACTGATTATAAAGGAAATCAAAGGTGAGTATGCAGCTAAACACCCCACACTTAGGGCTTCTAGGAATTTTGTTTTGGATGCTCTTCAATGTTTTACTGAAATCGACTTGTAGGTAATGCATAGAGGAAAAAACATATTGGCAGACGAGTTGGCCACATCGGCAACTACCTGTAAAATTCCTTTTCGTCCCACTCGCAAGTACACAGTGGAGGTGAAGTGAAAACCAACCATTCCTGACAACATTAGATATTGGCAGGTATTTGGAAATGATGATCAAATTGAAGACTTCCTACAGTGTAAGAATGATTTTGAATGTACAAACATAGATTTAGAAAACGATGATGAGATTGTAAATAAATCTATTTCTGAAAGTGTTAGTGTAAATAACGTAGATTTCAAAAATCTCAATGAAAATAAAGTAGATGTAGATGAGTTAAATGAAAATGAGATAGATTATGGTATTCTACAGTTGAAAAGTAATGTGTTACCTAGAGGTTTAGTTCCGCTAGAAGATTTATTTGATTTTAACGACGTTGCCAAAAAACCAATAATTGAAGCTAGTGTTAAGGAGGTCAAAGAATGCAACATAGGAACAGAAGGAAAACCCAATATGATAAAACTTTAGAAATCTCTACCCTCTGAGAAAAAACGAAAATACATCGAACTTTTTAAAGAATACTTAGATGTTTTTTCCTGGGGTTACGAGGACTTAAAATCCTACGACGCGAGTATCAAACAGCATCGCATTCCCATAAAATAAGAACACAAACTATTCAGACAGAAACTTAGGAGAATTAATCCCAAGTTGATTCCCCTGATAGAGAAAGAAATCAAAAAGATGTATGAGGCAAATATTATAGTCCCCTTGAGATTTTCCAAATGGTTTTCTAACCAAGTTCCTACCAGGAAGAAAACTGGCGAGATCAGACTTTGCATAGATTTTAGAAATCTGAACAAAGTCTCTCTCAAAGACAATTACCCTTTGCCCAAAATGGACCATATTTTACAAAAGGTGATTGGATCCAGTAGGATCTCCTTACTATATGGTTTCTTTGGTTACAACCAAGTTCTGTTCCATCCAGAAGATCAAGAGAAGACAACTTTTACCACACCCTGGGGAACCTTCATGTATGTGAATATGCCTTTTGGTCTGATGAACGTTGGGGCTACGTTTTAGAGAGTAATGGACATTGCTTTTGTGGACGAGTCTGGGAGATTTATATTCATTTATCTGGATGATGTAACTGTTTACTCCAAATCTGATGAGGAACACTTTCTCCAACTCAGACGCATGTTTGAGAAGTGCAAGAAATTTGGGATTTCATTGAATCCTAAGAAAATCATTTTCGGGATAGAGGAAGGTAAACTATTGGGACACATAATCTCGAAAGACAGAATTAAAATAGATCCCAACAGGATAGAATCCATCCAGAAGGTTGAACACCCTAGGAATATCAAAGAACTACAATCTTTCATTGGAAAAAAAAAATTCCTTAGAAGATTCATACCAAACTTGGCCGAACTTCTCAGGAATATCACAAATATATTAAAACAATACACAAAAATCAAATGGAATTTCGAGTCCAAATAGTCATTTGATCAGGTGAAACATGCTCTCACCCAAGCCACGGTTCTGATTAGCCCAGATTGTACCAAAGACTTTCTTCTTTTCTCCTTCGCATATGAACACACCATAGCAGTTGTGTTGTTGCAGAAAAATATTGAAGGGTACAAACAACCCATAGTATTTTTCAACAAATCTTTGAGAGATGTTCCTTTGAACTATAACATAATGGAGAAACAAGATTTCCCTCTAGTGAAAGCCATAAAGGACTTTAGAGTCTATATTCTCCATTCTCACGTGATTGCATACGTCCTAAACACAGTGGCTAAGGATATCCTGACCCATGATAATATGGATGGTAGAAGATGAAAATAGATTGTGGTTATTCTGGAGTATGACATTAAAACAAAACCTACTAAACTGATCAAAGCATAGGGTTTGGCCAAATTAATGGCTAAGTCTAATTTTCATGCTTTAGATATTAATTTGACTCCAAACATAAAAGAGGTATTCTTAAACTCCCCTTGGTACGCAGACCTCATTTTTGTACTCCAAAATTTACAAGCTCCTCCAGGTTTGAGACCAAAGCTAGATTTATTAAATTGAAAGCATTCAAATTTTGTATTTTAGAAAGCAATCTCTATTGGAAAGATTCTGGTGGTATATTTCTTAATTGCTTGTTAAAAGACAAAGCTGAAAAAATTCTTCAAGATTTTCATGTAGGAGACTATGGTGGGCACCTGAGCTGGAAGACCACAATTAACAAGATTCTGAGGGTTGGTTTTTATTGTCCTACTCTGTTCGTTGATGTCCACCAGAAGGTTACTTCTTGACAAAAGTGCCAGATTTTTGAAGGTAAAAGGAAGCTTCTCCCACTCCCTATGAAACCCATCTCAGTTGAATCTCCTTTCCAACAATGGGGTCTAGACTTCATTGGTGAAATACATCAATCCTCCTCGGGCCAACAYAAGTGGATCCTCATAGCCAYAGACTACTTCACCAAGTGGATTGAGGTTRTGCCATGCATGCAAGCAAGCTAGCGACTCTATCATCATCAAGTTTTTAGAAACTAACATTTTGTCTCATTTTGGATGCGCTAGAGAAATTATTACTGACAATGCAACGGCTTTCAGATCCATAAGGCTCATAGATTKTTGTAATCAATATCGCATTACTCTTGGACACTCGAMGTCTTATTATCCGCAAGGGAATGGGCTAGATGAGTCTTCTAACAAAATTCTGGTGAACATTCTCAGAAAGACACTACAAGAAAACAAGAAATCATGGCATAATAAGTTGGTTTTTTCACTCTGGGYTGACAGAATAAGCACCAAAAGAGAAATTGGTATGTCTCCATACCATTTGGTGTATGACATCAAGGTAGTTTTTCCCCTTTCATTAGGAGTCCCTGTCATGGAACTATTGCAGGAAACCCAAGAAGAACCAAATGATGTCCAACAAAGGACAAATCAAATGATCCACCTAATGCAATCCAGAGAAGAAGTATACAACATAACTCAAGTGATCCAGGAAAATATAAAAAATATTTATGACAAGAGAACCAAAGGGGATAACTTTGAATTGGGTGATCTAGTTTTGAAATAGGACTCCAGTATTGAAGATAAGGGTAAACATGGAAAGTTCGATAGCTTGTGGAAGGGTCCTTACACCATTCAAGCCTATAGAGGAAATAATGCTTTCCTGCTTAGTAATAGTGATGGATCAGACCTGCCAGGGGGACCTGTAAATGGCAGGATGCTAAAGCATTATCTTTCACCTCAGTAAAGAGATCACCTTTCCCTTTCCATTGTACATATCGTTTATTTTACAAGCAGTGTGTGTGTAGGTGCATTTGTTCAGGTGTTTGAAGCTCACAGAGAAGGCCCTAAGACACTGAATAATGTCATCAAAATTTTCAAAATAAAGCAAGTCAGATAGTAGAAGAAGCTCTAGAGGAAGTTTTTCAAAACAACAAGAAATAAGATTATTGACATCTCACAAGGAGGATACCATCCCCATGTTGAGCCACTGTTATAATCCTATAATTATAGGATCAACTACTGATTCTAATTTGTTTCCTTTAGTGTTTTTGACTTGCATATATTGTTGCATTCTACAAAAGAAAAGAAAAGAAAGGAAAAAGAAAAGAAATAAAAAGAGGGCATGAAAGAAAAAGGATAAATACCCATGAATTGATAATGACTTGATCCATACAGTTTAGCATGGCCAAGTCTTTTTAAATTTAAGTATTTAGGATTAGTGAATAAGCTTGGCTATACTGTCTAATCTTAGCCAAGTAAATTAGGTTAGCTAGTGAATAAATTTGACCAAACAGTCTAATCTTGGTCAAATAACCCCAAGGTAGAGTATTTTCTTAGCCCAATAGTCTAAGTTTGGCTAAAGGTGCAAATGAGTGGGTTAGGACATAAGTTAGTTAGTTTCTCTTGAGCAAAATTTGTAAGATGATCGATGAAAACTGCATGATTTTGATGGTGAAATGTTTTTTTAACCCCATGGTGACAAAAGCAAGGGAAGCAGCACACAAAACCCATTAAAGGATCATTAAGCCTAAGTTTGGCCTCATATATTGAAATGCACCCCAGAGATTAAAGATCGGGCCTAGATCTATGAATAAGATTTTGGTGCCCAAATCTATGGCTTTGATGAGTTTTCGGACCCCCCCCCAAACCGTTCGACCTTTAATGCTGGGAGGCGGGGGGGTCTAAAAAAATGATTAAAGTGTGCACTCATATCTATGATCATCCCGCCATCATGCAAATCGACGGTCCATAAGAGATTCTGGACGCCCCCCGACCATTCTACCTTTAACGGTGGTGGGGGTCCAACATGATGGTTAAAGAATGTGCTTGAAACAACAGTTGATCTAGCTTTGTTCATATCAATGGTCAGAGAGAGATCTCGGACCCTGCCAACCTTTCTACCTTTAACAACAGTAGGGGGATCTGAAATGAAGCAGTGTCCAGGTGGGTCCCACCACTACGTGGCATCATCTCATTGCATCTTACCTCCCCACTCCAAACATTTACTGCTTACCATTTTTCCAACTCACCACCATCATCCAGAGATGTCACATCCCAAAACCACCCTTTTCAAGTCCCATTTCATGACCCTGTCAGCATGTCCCATCCATCTAACCATTACGGGTCATATCTTTTGCATTCATTCCCCAATCACCATTCTGCATGTCATCTAGGTACACACGTCAGATGTCTTTCACCCTGCCCTCTCACGCTCTAAAGGACCCGTTGACCATTTATTACCAACCACATACCCGTTGTTCACCTGACCTATCCTTTTTTTGCAAAAGGGACACCCGTCCACTAAATTCCAACCTCGTTTCGATCATTTTCATTTCACTCACACTCCTTGCATATCAGAGACTCATTTTCCTCCACCTCTGCAACATCTCATTCAACCATAGTTTTCGCCTACTAACGTGTTTTCAGTGTGCAGGTACCGGTGGAAATCAATGGCACCCAAAAGTAAAAGGTCAAATGTGGAGGAAAAAAAATTTCTCCCACCTCCTATCAATCTCGACCAAATCCCATTAGTAGACAAAGACTATTTAATTTCAGAAACCAGGTCCAAATTCAACTTTGTCGAGCTATAGTCGTGGTTTAAAGACACTTTCATCGATCAGAGCGATGAAATTGGGCTCTGGGAGTCAAGTTTCCCTCTGTATATTTTTCCCCAAGTCCATCATTTTCCCAAATTCACCCTCAAATGCCAAGTGCACTACCTCCCTGGTCAGAGAGACATATTATCATCGTCTAGAGAAACCTTTTTCTTTATTACACCCGAGGCCAAGAATCAAATGATACAGGTGCCCAGATTCGAACCTGGTTCTCCCCTCACAATTGAAATATTGATCGAAATGTATCAGAACCTGTCATTTCCCCAAAGAGCACAAATCTTTGAGCTATTCCTCTCACAAGATGCCCAATTTCCTAAGAAGAATCCCCCTTATCATTCCTCCATATTTTCCGAAAAGGGAAACCATATTATCTTGACACTGTGATGTTTGCTCAGTTATTTCTCAGATGAATGCGTGGATGAACCTATCCTAGGTTTCCTATCCATTTTCTCTGTTGAAGAGAGAGTTACCACCCAGTTTGATTACAGCGGTTTTTTGGCCAAAAACCTACACGAGCAACTGGAAAATTTCCCTACATAAGGCATGTTCTAGCATTCTTCAATATTTGCCTACATGATTATGTTCTATCAAGCAAACAAATTTTCCTTTCTCATGCAGAAAATGGACAAGGATGGAAAGCCACAAGCAATAACTTTATGGACATCGTTGCTCAAAAGAAACTCCACTGAATTCAGTTTCAAACAGTTAATCGAGTTGTTTTATCACCCAGTAGTAAGCATGCTCAGTGGAATACCATAACCGAGGATAAACAAGGAGATCCAAAGAGTTCTTCACCTTTCAGATCTCACAAAGACTAGGGATTGGTTCCTATATCAGAATCACACAGAGATCAGAGTGTATGGGTGTGAACTAGCTCCATACAAACTGCCTAAGTATGTGCATGTTCGAATATTTGCACTAGAGTATATTTGTTAGATGATAAACTCATATGAAATTCACTTTGTGTCTCTAAAGAAAAAATAGCAGATAAGGATTAAAGGGAAAATAGGATTGTTTATCTGCAACAGTCGAGTTGTTGGGGAAGAGAAAGATAAACTATTAAAGGAAATGAAATTCAGCACCAGTTTCATTTGGCGCTATGATCCAAGTGGGATCATTGCAGAGATGAGATCCAAAAACAAAATTTCACCTTATGCTCTCACCCTCAAACCATAAATTGAAAAGTATGCGAACTAGATAGAGTGGGAGGCAAATACTCTAGTAGATATTGAACAACAAGAATATCCTTCGGTCTCTTTTTCACAGACTGCCTCTCCACAGGTACCAAAGGAAAAAAGGGCAAGAAATTATGCCTCGCCTTTAATCACTGAGGTATCAGCAGAATATTTTCAGGTATACAACAAAAGACCCAAAACCACTCATGTTATTCACAAGTCTGGTGAGGAAGAGCCCTACTCTACCAAAGTGTTTGAGGGAAAACATCAGGTGGTGTCCACTTCTTCTTCGAAGAAGTAGATTGATATAGTTGTGACCACCCAAACTCCACAAGGATCTGTACCCCTGAACATTTTCAAAAAATATGACATGATTAAAAAGAAGAACCAGATGCTGACCAACAGCACTTACGCTCAGTTCTGGAAGAAAACCTCCACAACACAACACATACTGTTGTCATCTTTTGACATAGATAAAGGGAGAATGCATCTGGAATTTCTGCAATCATAGGTGCCTCAACCCAAAGTGATCACTGACTACAAACGATGAACTATTGTTTTTGACACCAAACAAGTCCATCCAACTCATTAGATGGATTTCAACAGACAAACTGGAGAAATGGTTTTCTCAACATTGGCACATGCTTCCTCTATGGAAGCAAAGTTACAGGTATCCCTAAACAATGTTCAGACCCAATTGAAGTTGGAAAAGATATCCTCTTTTGCAAAGGATAACAGAATAAAATCCTTAGAGGAGTTGGTGTTCAAGATTGGGTATGTTCCCTCAAATGTAAAAGTAGCAGAGGAGATGATAAATAAAAAGAATGTTGACATTACATCTCTACGAAAATAGACGAAATTACCACCAACAGAGGATTCACAAGCTAAAGAAATAGCTGAGGCAGAAGACGAGAAAGAGGAATTGTTGAAGCTAATCATGCAGCAAAATGCATAGATAAAGGAAATGGAGGCAGAATTAGAAAGTTTATTGAAAGAGAAGGAACAATCAACCCCGATGGAATTTATTCCATTAAGTGCAGTTCCCCTTGCGGAAGTCAGTACAACAGTCGTGCCAATGACCACTATAGAAAAAATTCCATCGGCAACTCCATTGACAATGCTAGAAAAGACTGTCGATCTAGCAAAGTCCATGGAGGAGATGACTCTGCAAGGAACAGAGATCAATAGGCTGAAAATGGAGGTTGAAAGTCTCCAGGAACTCAAGCCTTCCTTCCAAACAAGATACAATGTTGAGAGACAAGTATCAGAGAAACTTAAGCAAGAAATACAGCAGCTCCATAAACAAACAATGGCAGGTAAGACATTAGCAAAGGCTAAGAAAAATATTTGGACAGACATCTCCAACTCCATAAATGAGATTTGTCCCATGGTGAAAACCATGTTCGAGCAACATGATATGGTGCTAAAGAGTAGGCAGGTCATCGACAGGATAAGGAGAGAGCTGGGTGAAATGCCCTCGGCAGCTAACGAGATCATCAAGTTTCCAAATTCAAAAACCAAGGAAGAGCTTGAAGAACTGAAAGTTGAAGACAGAACATAGACTATCCTCGAAGTAAAAAGAGTATTTACCAAAAGAAGATTAATGTTGTAGTTGGAGGAGAAAGATCAGAACATGGACATTGGAGTTCAGAGATTTTTTAACAAGCTTGAGGCCTTACAAAAAAAGGGCCTTCCTCGCTTACTTATCCTAAATGATAAATTGATGACTTTATCTGATTATAAGAAAAATATTTCCACCATGGCCAAAGACAGTTCCAAGTTATCAGAGATACAAGGTAGCATCACAGGCAAAGCGTTCTTGGAGACTTTGCAGCCTGACCTCAGCATACAGCACGAAATCAAGTACATTTTCCTCACCAAGATTACTTTTGCTAAGTATACCAAGATGGATGAAATCTACCACCAACTATTGAAAGTTACCATCCTAGGTACACAAATATGGGATGAGTTGTGTGAATTGATTAAGTAAAGATAAAGGTCTTGTCCAAATCAGCATCCAGGATAGTCAAATTCATATGAATGACTCACCAAAGGTCTCCTCCAAATCAGCATCCAGCACAGTCAAAGTCATGTGAATGACTCGCCAATGGTCTTCCCCAAAATCATCATGAAAGATTCGACGCATCATCATCGGTTCCTATATTTTTGCATCTTTCTAGCTAGTTAGTTAGATTCAGGGTCTGCCACATCCTGATCATTAATGACAGGATCATTTGTAACTTTGATTATAAATATTTAGAACTTAGAAGTATTGAGGGTTGATCTTTACGCCCAAGAAAGTTGTAATCGTTGTAAATTTTATGAAGAGGTCATTCCATTAATAAAAAGAGATGTTTCACAGGATTCCTGCATGTTAGTTGTTGGTGAAGTTTCCTCTATCTTCGTAAAAGGTTTTCTTTCTCAGTTATCATGTTGTTTTTCTAACCTAATCTTTAAAAGAAGTTAAAGTTGCAGAATTTTCCCTTGTGTACATTGTTCTTAATCTTTTACATATTTAAATGTTTTCCTTCTGATGTTACAATAAAAACATTCTTAATTGCTTTTTTGTTTTAACTGATATGTCACCTTTTCAGTTATCTATCATTTTATTCCTAAAGAATCCAGCAGTTGCACTACCTTGCCCTGTAAAATGAATCTTCTGAAAACTGTCCTTTGATCTCCATTTTTATAAAACAAACCCCATAACCCAATGGAAGCATAAGTTACATTCATCCATTTTATTAAAAAACACAAACAAGTCGGTACTATTCTTTTTTAAACTAGCCTAAGATCTGAAAATCCAAACAAATCTAAATATTACAGAGAGATCCCTCTCTGAAACTGGTAGGGCTAGATCCCAGTTTCGAAGTGGTTGGTTAAGGTTACCTCTTGTAAATTTATTCTTCCCTTTTACAACCTATGGGAATTTATAGAGTGATAACATAAATGGCGACCATACTGGGGACGAACTGAACAAACTTTCCACCCCTTGATTTCTTTCCCCTAGACAAAGATAACTTTATTTATGAAAGAATCACAAACCCTAAATTTATCTAGAAATAATGTTCAGAGGTTGTTAAAGTTTGTATATAGTAATTAAAAATCTCCAAAAAGAAATAAAAATTAGGATTCTAGCTCCCAAAAGAATTTTTACTAGCTCTGATCCTGACCCAGAACCTGCAATAGCAACAAATAATCTTGAAAGGTTACTTAGGAAGACAAATACTGTAGAGATTTCAAGGAGTAATAGCCCACTTCTAAGGTCCCCTTCCCTCCCAGAAAATTTAGCTACTCTCCAATATCTTGAGTTTGATATATCCTTTCAACCAGGCCTTTTCAGGACAAAATTTGACAGTTTTGTCAATAAAACGGTCTTAGATCAAACCGTCGTTCAGCCCAGGACCCCTGAAATACTCTCTCCCAGAGCTGAAGTTGATCAACGTTTTTGCCCTGAGACTGATAAGCTTGAAGACTTAGTTGTGAATATTGGTCAAGCCTTAGACAAACTCCATCTTCAGCAGTCCATTGAGCTTCATGTTTTAACTATTGTTGCAACTTCTTTTAAATATAAACCAGGTCACTCCATTCCTCCAAGCCCTTCATCTTCTATAGTTTCAGTCACTACCTCTTCTATCACACAGGTTATTGTTCAGCCTCCTCCACCAATCATTGCAGCAAGATATTCTCCATTGGTATTGGTTGCTCCTTTACATGACATGCCTCAAGATTATCAAACCAGGCTCCCTCAGTTTGACAGTATTGGTCCCCTGAATGCACAACAACATGTTGATGAAATGAACGATTATTTTGACTTGCAGGAAGTAGATGAAGTTGATGTGAAGATGAGATTATTCGCACAAAGTCTGACTGGAGAAGTCAAAAAGTGGTTCAAAACCTTACGTGCTGCTACCATAACTGACATTGTTGTCTTTCATCAAACTTTCCTTGACAAGTGGGAGGGAAAGAACATCAAACGGAACCAAGGAGTGACAGTACAGGATTACTGCACTCGCTTCAACAATCTATACAATGCAATCCCTGCTGATATCAAACAACCACAAGGTTTGGCATTAATAAAATTCCATGATGGATTTGACGCTAACATGCAATATCCATTGAGGGAAAGAAACACATCAACTCTAGAAGACATGCAAAGAAGTGTCATCAGTGTGGAAGCAAATCTTTTGGCCAGAACGGCCAGGCAAAGAAACGAAAATACGGTCACCATCAAAGAAGAACCTTATGCTTCCTCATCAGATGAAAAATTAGATTCTCTCGCCAGAGCTATGGAGAAAATGATGGAGAGACTCACCATAACTGACAGGAACCGACCTAGGGAGAACCAAGTTTTCCCTCAAATTAGAAACCCAAACTTCAGAAGAAATCCACCTCAGATCAGGAAGAGAGATCCTAGAGATCAAAGGGAATAGAGGGGACCTGATTAGCAGATTAGACCACCTCTCCAGGAGAATTATGCCAATGATGGGGAGGAAGTAATCAAGGAGTTTGATTACACTCATATAAACCTAATGGGTGATCATGATCACGATCATGAATTCATTTTTCTCACCCAGGAAGAGCACGAAATCTTTCTCCTTTCACAAATAGAGGTAAATGAGGAAGCTGAGAAAATAGAATAGCAAGCCTTTCAGAACGCTATAATGGAGGTTCACATGTAGTATAAACTGAGTAGAAATAAGGCAAATGAGAACTCTCCGAAGAAGGCTACTGAAACCAAGAAAACCTCAGAAAACCCTCCCAAGAAAGTCCCTGGGCGAAATAATGTTGAAGCTCCTGTGCAAAAAAGTCCAAAAATTCTTAAAAGACAAAGTCGGACGCATCAACCATTCAAACAAGTGTACCTAGTCATAGAGATTCTACAGATAAATAATAAGTATAGACCTTAAGAAAATCCACTGCTCCTTTCAGCCTTGAAGGTGGAACTAGCTAAATTGAAGATTCCCATTCCCCTCTCTAAGTTGATGAACAAGAACGCCTACAGGTCTCAGGTGATAAAATTGTTGAAGGAAAACCTCCCTACGGACAGGTAGATCTCCTCTTGAGAGCTAGACTCTTAACTCTTAAGATAGAAGATGCTTAACATGGGCACTGACTTCCTTTCAGATCTATACAAACTAATGCATGAGGAGGAAGGAGAAAAGAAGTACCTTTTACCGGCGTTTGTCCCTGCACGCTCCGAGTTGAGCTCCAATCTTTCACTCCTTGATGAGCCCTGTAGACAAACAATAGTACAACCACTTCTTACTCTATTGATATTAGCTTGAAATAGATCTATCTATCATAGACAATTTCATGTGAGATTAAACACAAACTAGAAAGAAATAGGCCAAGTGTGTCATATTGATGAGAACAATGACATGAGTAGCTTACAACCGTAGATGTGAATGCGACAGCTTCGTCAAGTCCCCTTTTGTCTAACCCTTGCTCAAAATATCCATGATCCAGATGACAACAACTTTACTGATTACTTTCCTCCAGTTCACTGTATGTTTCCTATGAGATCATAGGTTTCATGCTTCCAATTCTTCCCCTTCTTCACCATGATAGAGCTTGCTTATATAGGTTCAGAGAGGCTTAACCTCTTGAGGTATCTTTAGGGTAAGTTGAGGAATTCCTTCCTTAGATCAGGGATCTTCTCCTAAGATCATGGTTGAACCAGGAATTCGAATGCAACTGCCTTCCAAACTTGAAATATCTTCCCCTTATTCTCCTCGACAGATCAACTGCTGCCCAGATTAGACAGCGCTCCCTCAAAAGGGGCATCAGGGTGCTATAGTGCTCCCTAGTAGGCTCAAGGGGGTAGCTAGCACTCTAAAAATCTATAGTTCACCCTTAGAAGGGTTGTTTGGTTCTATAAATCTCCCTAGCACCTTATAGGGGAGCGCCAGCGCTCCTAAGGGTGATGTAGGGGAGCGATCTCTCCCAAAACCTTAAATTAAATGCTCCTTTCAGGTGGCAAGAGGTTTTTATCTCCAGTTAGCCATTC
>ML791039.1:613828-652354 GCA_009831015.1 Picea engelmannii
TTCGGATATTGAGGGGGGGTCCGGAAAGTTTTATGACCGTGGATTTGTTTTTTATGTTGATTGATGTAATGAAAGTATGGGGGGGTATTTGGGTGGGTAGACTTAGGGTAGTGTAGTTTTTATGTTTTTTAATTTTTTGTTATTTGTTTTTTTTAATGTTATTTTTATTGTTTACGTTTTTGTTTAGTTATTTTATGTTTGTTTGTTTGTTTTGTTTTGTTTTGTTTTATTATATGTTTTGTTTTTTATATTTAATTTGTTTTGTGTTTTTTTTATATGTTTTGTTTAATTAATATTTGTTTTGTTTATTAGTTTTATTTTTATACGTTTTATTTTGTTTTGTTTTTAATATTAATTAATAAAACATTAACCTAATTTATTAATTAATCCATTAATTAATTAATTAATTTTTAACAAGATTTAACCTAGGTTATTTAACTAATTATATTAACATTATTAATTAATCTAACTAACTTATTTAATTTTTCCTTTTATCCTAAGTTCATTTATTCGTGAATGGGTGGCGGGAAAATGGAGGATGACGTCATGAGGTGACGGGGTATGTCAGGAAAAGATGTATTGTAAGTGATGGGAGTCGGGACCAATAGGTTCATGTCGTGTAGAGATAGGGGCCTGCTAGAGAAAAATTCCATTCCGGACCCCCCTCCCCTTCCGTTAAAGACAGACCAGTCAGGGGGGTCTGGAATTCAATCTCAGCCATTGATGAAAGCGTTGGTGCCTCGGCCGTTCAGATGTGTTCCTTCGTTATCTCTGATTCCAGACCCCCCCCCCCCAGTCGTTAAAGGTAGAACGGTCAGGGGGGTCCAGAAAATCTTGTGAACTGTAGATCTCAACGTCAACTTCTCAATCGTTCATTTATGTGCTATCTTTACTCTGTGAGTGCAAAGTCATATTTTCTCCAAAACTTAGGATAAGTGCATTATGTGGATTTCATGCACTATTTCCCTTGCTTTTGTCTCCATGGGGTTAGGAAAAACCACTCAGCGTCAACAACCATGAATTTTATTTTCTTTCCCTTGAAAATAATTTGCAGAGATGAAATATTATTTGCAAGCCAATATACACCCAGAGTGAAAAATTTCCAGTCACCATATGATACTATGAATTATAGGGTTATAACAAGGGTAAACATGGAAATTTTGATAGCTTGTGGAAGGGTCCTTACACCATTCGGGCCTATAGAGGAAATAATGCTTTCCTTCTTAGTAATAGTGATGGATCAGACCTGCAAGGGGGACCTGTAAATGGCAGGATGTTGAAGCATTATCTTATGCCTCAGTAGAGAGATCACATTTCCCTTTCCATTGTACATATCGTTTATTTTACAAGCAGTGTATGTGTAGGTGCATTTTCTCAGGTATTTGAAGCTCGCAGAGAAGGCCCTAAGACATTGAATAATGTCATCAAAATTTTCAAAATAAAGCAAGTCAGATAACAGAAGAAGCTCTAGAGGAAGTTTTTCAAAACAACAATAAACAAAATTCTTGGCATCTCACAAGGAGGATTCCATCCCCAAGTGGAGCCATTGTTATAACCCTATAATTATAGGATCAACTATTGATTGTAATTTTGTTTCCTTTAGCGTTTTTGACTTGCAGATATTGTTGCATTCTCCAAAAGAAAAGAAAAGAAAAGAAAAGAAAAAATAAAGAAATAAAAAGAGGGCATGAAAGAAAAAGGATAAAGCCCCATGAATTGATAATGACTTGATCCATACAGTTTAAACATGGCCAAGTCTTTTTAAATTTAAGTAATTAGGATTAGTGAATAAGCTTGTCTATACTGTCTAATCTTAGCCAAGTAAATTAGGTTAGCTAGTGAATAAATTTGACCAAACAGTCTAATCTTGGTCAAATAACCCCAGGTTAGAGTATTTTCCTAGCCCAACAATCTAAGTTGGGCTAAAGGTGCAAATGAGTAGGTTAGGACATAGGTTAGTTAGTTTCTCTTCAATAAAATTTGTAAGATGATCGATGAAAAATGCATGATTTTGATGGTGAAATTTTTTTCTAACCCCACAGTGACAAAAGCAAAGGAAGCAGCGCACAAAACCCATAAAAGGATCATTAAGCCTAAGTTTGGCCTCATATACTGAAATGCGCCACGGAGGTTAAAGATCGGGCCTAGATCTATGAGTAATCTTTTGGTGCCCAAATCTATGGCTCTGATGAGTTTTCTGACCCCCTCGACCATTCGACCTTTAACGGTGGGTGGGGGGGGTCCGAAAAAGTGATTAAAGTGTGCACTCATATTTACGGTCATCCCTCTAGCGCATAAGTGGACGATCCACAAGATATTCTGGACCCCCCTGACCATTCTACCTTTAACGGTGGGGAGCGGGGTCTGACATGATGGTTAAAGAATGCGCTTGAAACAACAGTTGATCTAGCTTTGTTCAGATCAACAGTTAGTGAGAGATCCTGAACCCCCCCAAACTTTCTACCTTTAACAGTGGGGGGGGTCCAGAATGAAGCAGTTTCCAATCGGGTCCCACCCCTACGTGGCATCTTCTCATTACATCTTACCTCCCCACTCCAAACATTTATCGCTTACCAATTTTCTAACTCACCATCATCATCCAGAGATGTCACATCCCAAAACCACCCTTTGCAAGTCCCATTTAATCACCTTGTGAGCATGTCCCATCCATCTAACCGTTACAGGTCATATCTTTTTCGTTCATTCCCCAATCACCATTATTCACGTCATCTCGGTACACACATTAGATGTATTTAACCCTACCCTCTCACGCTCTAAAGGACCTGTTGACCATTTATTACCGGCCACATACCCGTTGTTCACCTGAGCTGTCCTTTTTTCGCACAATGGACACCTGTTCACTAAATTCCAACCCCATTTCGGTCATTCACATTTCACTCACACTCCCTGCGTATCAGAGACTCATTTTTCTCTGCCTCTACAACATCTCATCTAGCCATAGTTTTCGCCTACTAATGTGTCTTCAGTGTGTAGGTACCGATGGAAATCAATGGCACCCAAAAGTTAAAATTCAAATGTGGAGGAAAATCCTTATCTCTCACCTCCTATCGATCTTGACTGAATCCCATTAGCAGACAAAGACTATTTAATTTCACAAAACAGGTCTGAATTCGACTTTGTCGAGATACAATCGTGGTTTAAAGACACTTTCATCGATCAGAGCGATTAAATTGGGCTCTGGGATTCAAGTTTCCCTCTGTATATTTTTCCCCAAGTCAATCATTTTCTTGAATTCTCCCTCAAATGCCAAGCGCACTACCTCCCTGATCAGAGAGCCATAGTATCGTCGTCTAGAAAAACATTTTTCCTTGTTACACCTGAGGCCATCGATCAAATGATGCAGGTGCCTAGATCTGAACCCCATTCTCCCCTCACAATTTAAATATAGACTGAAATGTATCAAAACCTGTCTTTTCCCCAAAGAGCACAAATCCTTGAGTTGTTCCTCCCACAAGATGCCCAATTTCCTGAGAAGAATCCCCCTTATCATTCCTCCATATTTTCCGAAAATGGAAACCATATTATCTTGACACTGTGTTGTTTGCTCAGTTATTTCTCAGATGAATGGGTAGATGAACCTATCCTAGGTTTCCCATCCATTTTCTCTGCTGAAGAGAGAGTTTCCACCCAGTTTGATTACATCGGTTTTTTGGCCAAAAACCTGCACGAGCAACTGGCAAATCTCCCTACAGAAGTCATGTTCCAGTATTATTCAATACCAGCCTACATGTTTCTGTTCTATCAAGCAGCCAAATTTTCCTTTCTCATGCAGAAGATGGACAAGGATGGAAAACCACAAGCAGTAACTTTATGGACATCATTCCTCAGAAGAAACTCCATTGAATTCAGTTTCAAACAGTTCATCGAGTTGTTTTATCACCTAGTAGTAAGCATGCTCAATGGAAGACCAGAACTGAGGATAAATGAGGAGATCCAAAAATTTGTGTACCTTTCGGATCTCACAAAGACCGGGGATTGGTTCCTATATCATAATCACATAGATATCAGAGTGTATGGGTGTGATAGCTCCATACAAACTGCCTAGTATGTGCATGTTCGAATATTTTCACTAGAGTATATTCGTCAGATGATAAACTAAGATGGCATTCACTTTGTATCTCTTAATAAAAAACAACAGATGAGGATTAAAGGGAAAATAGGACCATTTATCTACAACAGTCGAGCTGTTGGGGAAAAGGCAGATAAACAATTAAAGGAAATGAAATTCAGCACCAGTTTCATTTGGCATTATGATCCAAGTGGGATCATTGCAGAGATGAGATCCAAAAACAAAAGTTCACCTTGTGCTCACACCCTCAAACCATAAATTGAAAAGTATGTGAACCAGACAAAGTGGGAGGCAAATACTCTAGTAGATATTGAACAACAGGAATCTCCTTTAGTCTCTTTTTCACAGACTACCACTCCACAGGTGTCAAAGGAAAAAAGTCCAAGAAAGGATGCCTCACCTTCAATCACTGAGGTATCAGTAGAATATTTCCAGGTATACTGCAAAAGACCCAAAACCACTCATGTTATTCACAAGTCTGGTGAGGAAGAGCCTTACTCTGCCAAAGTGTTTGAGGGAAAACATCAGGGGGTGTCCACTTCTTCTTCAAAGAAGCAGACGGATATAGTTGTGACCACCCAAACTCCACAAGGATCTGTACCCCTAAACATTTTTGAAAAATATGACATGATTAAAAAGAAGAACCAAATGCTGACCAAAAGCACTTACGCTCAGTTCTGGAAGCAAACCTCCACAACACAACACAGATTGTTGTCATCTTTTGACACAGAGAAAGGAAGAATGCATCTGGCATTTATGCAAGCATAGGTGCCTCAACCCAAAGAGATAACTGACTACAAAAGGACAACTATTGTTTTTTGACACCAAACAAGTCCATCCATCTAATCAGATGGATTTTCATAGACAGACTGGAGAAATGGATTTCTCCACATTGGAACATGCTTCCTATACAACAACAAAGTTACAGGTATCCCTAAACAATGTTCAAACCCAATTGAAGTTGGAAAAGATATCCTCTTTTGCAAAGGATAACAGAATAAAATCTTTAGAGGAGTTGGTGCTCAATATTGGGTATGATCCCTCAAATGTAAAAGCAGCAGAGGAGATGATAAAGAAAAAGAATGTTGATATTACATCTCTTAGAAAACAACTGAAATTTCCACCAACAGAGGATTCACAAGCTAAAGAAATAGTTGAGGCAGAAGACGAGAAAGAGGAATTGTTGAAGCTAATCATGCAGTAGAACGCACAGATAAAGGAAATGGAGGCAGAATTGGAAAGGTTATTGAAAGAGAAAGAACAATCAACCCCGATGGAATTTATTCCATTAAGTGCATTTCCCCTTGCGAAAGTCAATACAGCAGCCATGCCAATGACCACTACAGCAGAAATTCCATCAGCAACTCCATTGAAAGCAATGGAAAAGACTATGGAGGTAACAAAGTCCATGGAGGAGATGACTCTGCAAGGAAAATAGATCAATAGGCTAGAAATGGAGGTTGAAAGTCTCCAAGAACTCAAGTCTTACTTCCAAACAAGATACAATATTGAGAGACAAGTATTAGAGAAGCTTAAGAAGGAAATACAATAGCTCCAGAAAAAAACAGTGGCAGGTAAGACATTAGCAGAGTCTAAGGAAAATATCTGGACAGACATCTCCAACTCCACAAATGAGATTTGGCCCATGGTGCAAATCATGTTTGAGAAACATGATCTGGTGCTAAAGAGTAGGTAGGCCATCAATAGGATAAGGAGAGAGATGGGTGAAATGCCCTTGGCAGCTAATGAGATCATCAAGTTTCTGAATTCAAAAACCAAGGAAGAGCTTCAAGAAATGAAAGTTGAAGATAGAAAAAAGACTATCCTCGAAGTAAAAAGAGTGTTTACCAAAAGAGGATTAATGTTGTAGTTGGAGCGGAAATCTTAGAACATGGACATTGGAGTTCAGAGAGTTTTTAACAAGCTTGAGGCCTTACAAAAAAAGCGCCTTCCTGGCTTACTTGTCCTAAATGATAAATTGATGACTTTATCCGATTATAATCAAAATATTTCCACCATGGCCAAAGATAGTTCCAAGTTCTCAGGGATACAGGGCAGCATCACAAGCAAAGCATTATTAGAGACTTTGTAGCCTGACCTCAACATACAGCATGAAATCAAGTACATTTTCCTCACCAAGCCGACTTTTGGTAAGTATATCGAGATGGATGAAATCTATCGCCGACATTGAAACTTACCATCCCAGGTACACAAAGATGGGATGAGCTGTGAGAATTGATTGAGTAAAGATAAAGGTCTCATCCAAATCAGCATCCAGCTCAATCAAAGTCATATGAACGACTCACCAAAGGTCTCGTCCAAATCAGCATCCAGCGCAGTCAAAGTCATGTGAATGACTCTCCAACGGTCTTCCCCAAAATTATCATGAAAGATTCGACGCGTCATCATCAGTTCCTATATTATTGCATCTTGTTAGCTAGTTAGTTGGATTCAGGGTCTGCCATGTCCTGATCATTAATGACAGGGTCATTTGTAACTTTGATTATAAACATTTCAAACTTACAAGTATTGAGGATTGATATTTATGCCCAAGCAAGCTGTAATCGTTGTAATTTTTATCAAGAGGTCATTCCAGTAATACAAAGAGACATTTCACAGGATTTCTGCGTGTTAGTTGTTGGTGAAGTTTCCTTTGTCTTCGTAAAAGGTTTTCTTTCTCAGTTATCATGTTGTTTTTCTAACCTAATCTTTAAAAGAAGTTAAATTTGCAGAATTTGCCCTTGTGTACTCTGTTCTTAATATTTTACACATTTAAATGTTTTCCTTTTGATTTTACGACAAAGAAATTCTTAATTGCTTTTTTTTTAACTGATATCTCACCTTTTCATTTATCTATCATTTTATTCCTAAAGAATCTAGCAGTTGCACTACCTTGCCCTGTAAAATGAATCTTCTAAAAATTGTCCTTTGATCTACATTTTTATAAAATAGAACCCATAGCCCAATGGAAGCATAAGTGACATTCAACCATTTTATTAAAAAACACAAACAAGTCGGCACTATTCTTTTTTAAACTAGCCTAAGATCTGAAAATCCAAACAAATCTAAATCTTACAGAGAGATCCCTCTCTGAAACTGGCAGGGCTAGATCCCAGTTTTGAAGTGGTTTGTTAAGGTTACCTCTTGTAAATTTCTTCTGCCCTTTTACAACCCCTGGGAATTTACAGAGTGATAACATAAATGGAGACCATACTGGGGACGAACTGAACAAACTTTCCACCCCTTGATTTCTTTCCACTAGACAAAGATAAATTTATTTCTGAAAGAATCACAAACCCTAAATTTATCTAGAAATAATGTTCATAGGTTGTTAAAGTTTGTATATAGTAATTAAAAATCTCCAAAAAGAAAATAAAAATCAGAATTCTGGCTCCCAAAAGAATTTTTACTAGATCTCATCCTGACCCAGAACCTATAATAGCAACAGACAATCCCGAAAGGTTACTCAGGAAGAAAAATACTGTAGAGATTTCAAGGGGTAACAACCCACTTCTAAGGTCCTCTTCCCTCCAAAAAAAGCTAGTTACTCTTCAAGATATTGAGTTTGATATATCCTTTCAACCAAGCCTTTTCAAGACAAAATCTGACAGTTTTGTAAGTAAAACGGTCTTAGATCAAACCGTCGTTTAGCCCAGGACCCTTGAAATACTCTCTCCCAGAGCTGAAGTTGATCAACGTTTTCACCTCGAGACTGATAATATTGAATACTTAGTTGTGAATCTTGGTCAAGCCTTAGAAAAACTCCATCTTCAGCAGTCCATCGAACTTCATGTTTTAACTATTGTTGTAGTTTATGTTAAATCTAAACCAGGTCACTCCATTCCTCCAATCCCTTCATCTTCTATAGTTTAAGTCACTACCTCTTATGTCACACAGGTTATTGTTCAGCCTCCTCCACCAATCATGGCAGCAAGATATGTTGCATTGGTATTGGTTGTTCCTTTACATGACATGCCTCAAGATTATCAAACCAGACTCCCTCAGTTTGATAATACTGGTCCCCTGAATGCACAAAAACATGTTGACAAAATGAACGATTATTTTGACTTACAGAAAGTAGATGAAGTTGATGTGCAGATGAGATTATTCATACAAAGTCTGATTGGAGAATTCAAAAAGTGGTTCAAAATCTTACGTGCTGCTACCATAATTGGCATTGTTGTCTTTCATCGAACTTTCCTTAACAGGAGGAAGGTAAAGAAAAATCCTCTCCAGATTCTATCAGAGTATGAGAACATCAGATCGAACCAAGGAGAGACAGTGAAGGATTACTACACTCGTTTCAACAATCTATACAATGCAATCCCTTCTGATATCAAACCACCACAAGGTTTGACATTAATAAAATTCCCTAATGGCTTTGACGTTGACAAGTCATATCAGTTGAGGGAAAGAAATGCAGCAACTCTGGAAGACAAGCAAAGAAGTGTCGTCGGTGTGGAAGAAAATATTTTGGCCAGAAGGGTTAGGCAAAGAACATAAAAGAGGGTCACCATCAAAGAAGAACCTTTTGCTCCCTCATCAGATGCCAAATTAGATTCTCTCGCCATAGCTATAGAGAAAATTATGGAGAGACTCACCATAACTGACAGGAACCCACCTAGGGAGAACCAAGTTGTCCCTCAAATTAGAAACCCAAACTTCAGAAGAAATCCACCTCATATCAGGCAAAGAGATCCTAGAGATCAAAGGGAACAGAGTGGACCTAATCAGCAAATTAGACCACCTCTCCAGGAGAATTATGTCGATGATGGGGAGGAAGTAACATAGGATTTTGATGACACTCATATAAACCTAATGTTTGATCATGGTCACGATCATGAATCCATTTTTCTCACCCAGGAAGAGCATGAAATCTTTCTCCTTTGACAAACAGAGGTAAATGACGAAGCTAAGAAAACAGAACAAAAAGCCTTTGAGAACTCTATAATGGAGGTTCACAGGCAGTATAACCTGAGGATCAAGAAGGAAAATGAGAAATCTCTGAAGAAGGTTGGTGAAACCAAGAAAACCTCAGAAAACCCTCCCAAGAAAGTCCTTGGGTGAAATAATGTTGAATCTCCTATGCAAAAAACTCCAGAAATTCTTAAAAGAGAAAGTTGGACTGAAGATTAATCAACCATTCAAACAAGTTCACATGGCCATAGAGCTTCTACAGATAAATCAGAAGTACAAACCTTAAGCAAAGCCACCGCTCCTTTCAGCCTTGAAGGGGAACTAGCTAAATTGAAGATTCCCATTCCCCTCTCTGAGCTGATGAACAAGAACGCTTATAGGTCTCAGGTGATAAAATATTTAAGCATTGAACCCGAGATAGGTACCAAAGATTTGAATGTTGGATCTGTACATCACTCTGACACAGTAAACCTCGTCAATGATCAACCTGAGCTCTTGTTTGGTCCTAAAGTTGACAGTCAAACTGATAATGGTGTCGTGGCCCCTTTTTACATCATCCTAAACATCCACGATTTGATATTACACAATGCTATGCTGGATCTGGGTGCCTCTCACAACCTAATGCCCAAATCCGTGATGGAAAATTTGGGACTCGAGGTCACCAAACCCTACAAAGATTTGCATTCTTTTTATTCCAGCAAAGTCAAATGTATAGGATTGATTAAAGACTTTTGCATCACCCTGGCTCAAATCCCAACAAAAAGTATGGTGATGGATATAGTCATTGCAGATATTCCCCCCAAGTATGGTATGTTTCTATCAAGGTCTTGGGGAGCTAATTTGAGAGGAACCCTACAGCTAGATATGTCTTACACCACCATTCTGGTTTTCGGACAACAGAGAAGACTGTATAGGAAAACACTAATGAAGTCTATGGTCAGTAGCCAAGAAAAGCCACACAATTACCCATTATACTCCACACACTCTGATCTGAACTCTTTTATTCTATACAACAATGGTGACTTTGAAGAACAAATCGCATAGCTGGAAGATGATGCACCTGATCCGAAGGATTATAAAGCAGTTGTCAAAGTAAGAAACCCCATGATTGAAGAGAATGAGGAGTTGCCAGTAGATTTCTGGAGCATGCACTTCGATGGCGCTGTGAGTAAAGAAGGAGCTGGAGCTGGAGATTGGTTGCATAACCACAGGTCAAAGTATTCAGAGAATCATTCCTACAAGCTAAATTTTAAGTGCACTAACAATATAGTTGAGTACGAGGCTCTGATGCTCGGCCTGAAACTACTAAAGAAAGTTGGTGCCAAACATACCATGGTAAGGGGAGATTCCAAACTGATTATAAAGCAAATCAAAGGTGAGTATACAGCTAAACACCCCAGACTTAGGGCTTATAGGAATTTTTTTTTGGATTATCTTCAATGCTTTATTGAAATCAACTTGCAAGTAATGCCTAGACGACAAAACATATTGGCGGATGGGTTGGCCACATCGGCAGCTACTTGTAAAATTCCTTTTCGTCCCACTCGCAAGTACACAGTGGAGGTGAAGTGTAGACCAGTCATTCCTGACAACATTAGATATTGGCAGGTATTTGGAAATGATGATCAAATTGAAGGCTTCCTACAGTGTAAGAACGATTTCGAATGTACAAACATAGATTTAGAAAATGATGATGAGATTGTAAATAAATCTATATCTGAAAGTGTTAGTATAAATAACATAGATTTCAAAAATCTCAATGAAAATAAAGTAGATGCAGATGAGTTAAATGAAAATGAGATAGATTCTGGTATTCTACAGTTGAAAATTAATGTGTTACCTAGAGGTTTAGTTCCGCTAGAAGATTTATTCTATTTTAACGACGTTGCCAAAAAAATGAAAATTGAAGCTAGTGGTAAGGAGGTCAAAGAATGCAACATAGGAACAGAAGAAAAACCCAAGATGATAAAACTTTCTAAATCTCACCCCCTGAGCAAAAACGCAAATACATCGAACTTTTTAAGGAATACTTAGATGTTTTTTCTTGGGGTTACGAGGACTTAAAATCCTACGACATGAGTATCATACAACATCGCATTCCCATAAAAGAAGAACACAAACCATTCAGACAGAAACTTAGGAGAATTAATCCCAAGTTGCTTCCCCTGATAGAGAAAGAAATCAAAAAGATGTATGATGCAAATATTATAGTCCCCTTGAGATTTTCCAAATGGGTTTCTAACCTAGTTCCTACCAGGAAGAAAACAGGCGAGATTAGACTTTTCATAGATTTCATAAATCTGAACAAAGTCTCTCTCAAAGACTATTACCCTTTGCCCAAAATGGACCATATTTTACAAAAGGTGTTTGGATCTAGTAGGATCTCCTTACTAGATGGTTTCTCTGGTTACAACCAAGTTCTGGTCCATCCAGAAGATCAAGAGAAGACATATTTTACCACACCCTGGGGAACCTTCATGTATGTGAATATGCCTTTTGGTCTGATGAACGTTGGGGCTACTTTTAAGAGAGCAATGGACATTGCTTTTGTGGACAAGTTTGGGATATTTATAGTCATTTATCTAGATGATGTAACTATTTACTCCAAATCTGACGAGGGACACTTGCTCCACCTCAGATGTGTGTTTGAGAAGTGTAGGAAATGTGGGATTTCATTGAATCCTAAGAAAATCCTTTTCGGGTTAGAGGAAGGTAAATTACTGGGACACATAATCTCGAAATACGGAATTAAAATAGATCCCAGCAGGATAGAATCCATCCAGAAGGTGGAACACCCTAGGAATATCAAAGAACTACAATCTTTAATTGGAAAAATAAATTTCCTTAGAATATTCATACCAAACTTGGTCAAACTTCTCAGGAATATCACAAATATGTTAAAAAAAGACACAAAAATCAAATGGAACGTCGAGTCCAAACAGTCACTTGAGCAAGTGAAACATGCTCTCACTCAAGCCCAAGTTCTTATTAGCCCAGATTATACCAAAGACTTTCTTCTTTTCTCCTTCACATCTGAACACACCATAGCAGTTGTGTTGTTGCAGAAAAATAGTGAAGGGTACGAACAACCCATAGTGTTTTTTAGCAAATCTTTGAGATATGTTGCTTTGAACTATAACATCATGGAGAAACAGGCTTTCTCTCTGGTGAAATCCATAAAGGACTTTAGAGTCTATATTCTCCATTATCACGCGATTGCATACGTCCCAAACACAGTGGTTAAGGATATCCTGACCCAGGATAATCCGGATGGTAGAAGTGAAAAATGGATTGCAGTTATTCTGGAGTACGACATTGAAATAAAACCTACTAAACTGATCAAAGGACAGGGTTTGGCCAAATTAATGACTGATTCTTATTTTCATGCTTTAGATATTAATTTTTTGGCTCCAGCAGACGGACTAGAAGAGCAGGCAACTCCAAACATAAAAGAGGTATTCTTAAACTCCCCTTGGTACGCAGACCTCATTTTGAGAACTTGTTGATGATGCTTGATGTGATCTTCCACCGCTTGAACCTTAGATTTTGTTTTTAGAGAAGAAGTGATGGAATGAGGGTGGTATCCATAGAGTGCCATAAATGGTTTCATTTTTGTTGCAGTATGAAAGGAATTGTTATACCACCATTATGCCAAGGGTAACCATTTGAACCATTGTGTTTGTTTATCAGAGATAAAGCAACGAAGGTAGCCTTCCAGACATTTGTTCACTATCTCGGTTTTTCCATCAGATTGAGGATGATAGGATGAGCTATGAGCCAATTGAGTACCCAAAAAAGAAAATAATTTTGTCCAAAAATGTCCAGTGAAGATGGGATCTATGTCATTTACAATAATCTTTGGGCTTCCATGTAGCTTTTGAACTGTCTCCATGAATGCAGTGGAAACTGTACTGGATTTGAAGGGATGAGAGAGTGCACAAAAGTGTGTGTACTTGGTTAGTCTATCAACAATCACCATGATGACACTCTTTCCTTCAAACTTCAGTAACCCTGTGATGAAATCCATGGAAACCTCCTCCCAGTGCTGACTTGGGATGGATAATGGTTGTAAAATACCTAGGGTCTTAATTGTTTCCACCTTATTTTGTTGGAAAACCAAACATTCTATCACAAACCTTTGAACATTAGTTTTAAGGCCATCCCAAAAAAATTCCTTCTTGACCCTATGGTAGGTTTTCAAAAATCCCGAGTGCCTTCCTACCAGAGAGGTGTGCAATTCCAATAGTACCTTTTGTTTGAGTTGGGAGTTCTTATATAAATATAAGCAATGTTTGTACCATAGTGAATCATTTTTCCATGTAAATGTATATGATGCATTGGAATCCTGTTGCAACCTTTGAATGAGAGTCCACACATTTTCATCATTCTTCCATTCATCCCTTGCTTCTATTATCCAATCGGGTTGGATGATCGAGATAGCACAAATAAAGGCCTCAACATTTTCATCCTTTCTTGAGAGTGCATCTGCCACAACATTTTGCTTCCCTTTTTTATAGATGATTTCAAAATCATAACCCAATATCTTGGTCACCCATTTTTGTTGTTCTTTTGAAGAGTCTTGTATGGTGTTACTACTGTAGCCGGGGTGGTATTTTTGGTTGTATATTTAGCTATCCATTGTGCTAGGGTTTATCTATTCATTCATGGTTGGACTTGTTTAGACGAAATCTCTCTAAGAAAATTTGGTTGGGTTTTCCCCCCATTTGGGGTTTTCCCATGATAAATTCTCATGTCTTCTTGTGCTTGTCACTGCTACTCTAATTTTCAGTACATGATATAAATGTTAATGTGAAAGAAAATATAAACATATTGGTAAACCTAATTGGTTTGTAAAAGTGAATAAAATATAACAATGTTGGCTCCACCTCTGTAGCCATTGTAATCCAGTACAAGCCTCTACATCTGAGCTAATGTTGAATTTTGAGCTTCCACTCGAAGTAGTTATGTGGCATGAGAAGAATTTTCAGTGAGTACTCCATTATTTCTAACTACATATTCCTCCTGATCCTGCAAATAAAATTCTTATGCATTTTATCCTAGCAACAAAGCTCTGATACCATATGAAGTTTTGTGGAAAGTTATCACTCAAAGAGTCTAGATATTAGAAAAATCACATAAATCTTGCAAGAGAGAAAAGAGAAAGAGAGCCAATCTTGAGAGAAAAAATGAAAAGAATTGTATTCACTAATGAGATAATAGTAAAAATATACATGATATACTCTACATGAGAAAACTAATGTTCCATAGTAGTGATCTAGAGAGATGTGAGCACTCACTAACAAACTCTGGAGTGAGCTTCCACCTAGTCCTAGTTAATTGGCCATGCGATCATCAGTTAACTAGCTAATCATAAGTGGAGTGAGGAGAGAATATAGCATGCACATGTGTGGCACCTTCCTGGTGATGATCCCAAGGTAAGTGCACCCTCATGGTGATGATATCAAGGTATGCATGGAACACTTGGTGATAATATCGAGGTTTCCATGAAAGACTACACTCCACTAGTCTAAATGAGGTGTAACTGACTCAAGACTGAAGAGGATGTGGTGCCCTCATCTAAGGGAGAATATTCTCATCTAGGGGAGAATATCTCCTACCAGGGGTGCCCTCAACATATACTAGTCAACCTAGGAAAAAAATTCTATGTGAGTGTGTAATATCTCCAATAATGACTAATCCCTATGTAGAAGAATTTATTAAAATACTTGAAATAAGATTTTTCCTCTCTTTGATGGCATTCACCGTAACACTGACCATAGAAAATCAGTAAGTTGGAGATCACAATCACGAACTTCTAAACAAGCATTATTGTAGAAGACTCTATATTACTGGAAAATTTAGGATAGAATATATACAAGATCCCAAATGAATATTGTTCCCTACAGCACTGAATGTACTACCTTTTGAATTTTGGGAATATGATTAGAGCAGAACACTTAAGGTGGTTATTTTTTTATAATGTTTTGCATAATCAAAGGAAGCAATTTTCAATTGTGTATGTTTAAAGCTACACCTCCACAAGTCTAGCAAAACAATTCAAATTGAAATGGGTGCTAATATAGTTGATCGCAGATACACTTTCAATCTCAAACATGGTCATTACGTAAAGAATGTATGGTAGGTAACCAACTCACTTATAGAGACACTACGTGATGACATGCAATTCCATGTTTAGGGACAATTTGAAGGAAAGGTTGCAAGAAACCTTTCCTTGCCATTTCCCTTTGTGTGTGACATAGAAATATATTTTGGTTTTAGAGATGGAACCTTGTTAAGGTTTAGCCACACCATATCTACAGTCCAAATAGTTGATAGGTAGTGGAACTTTACCTTTGTTGAATATTGAAACCAAGGTTAAGACTGCTAAAATTATGATAATTGGATCATTGTCAAAAGACATGATGCCTACATTCTCCATTGAAGACAATGAAAAGACTGGAAGTACAAAAGAAGACATATTTTCTCATAATCTCCCTCATTTCATATTAGAAGAGGTGCTAGTAGGAAATTTATATTTTGATAACCATGTTCAGCTTGAAAATATTGAACCTCAAGAAAACCGACCTCTTGCAAGAAATACAATATGGTATGGATCTCCTTACAAATATCGCAACATCCCTAGTAATAATTTTGAACCTTGAGAGGAGGTGAAACTAGATTTACAACCAATTGTCATGCATATTGAAAGAAATATTATGATAGGAAACATTTTCTTTTTGGTAAGCATCACTTTAGAGTGGCCAATCAATTGTCATAATAAGGTATCTTCATGGCTTCCAAATTCTTTCCCAACATTCTAGGATCATTGTAGTTACTTTCATGATGTCATTGGGACTAGATCGGAGTCATCTTTTGCTCAAAATAATTTATTCCAACTAGAGAAGATTCAAGATAGTTGATTCAATTTTTTTGTTGGGACCATGGCAACATAAAATTGGTGAGATGCAAGATTATATTTGAGGAATCTGAGAAAGTATGGGTTTCTATTAATTCAAGCATTACCCTTCCACTAAATGTTGCATGTTGAATTTTTTGAACAAATTCACATAAACCTGAATGTAGGCTTAGTTGGTTATTTATGTCATAATACTTATTCATCAATGTGTCCTTATATAGAGGAGGTCTTAGTCATCCTTATTTTTCAACCAAATTCTGCTACACTAGAAGCTAGTTTAAGCTAGGAAGGATTTCTTGATTTGAAGGATAGAAAAAATTTATGTTTGTAGATTGATTTAACAAAACAATCCATATAATTGCTTATTGGTCTAACCGATTTTCCATATTATTGTATCATGCTTAACTTGTCACAATCTTATCTTATGTCTGACTTGTATGCAGGTACCAATGGTTGAATATTTTTCTTACTTGAGAAAATGAATATAGAGCTTGAGAAAGAGACAAGAAATGGAAAATTTGATATATCTATGGGACATAGCACTTGGAAACCTCATTTACAAATCTGTTTTGAAAGTCGAAATTCAACATTGCGTAACAATTCAATTGTATATAACCCTTATTTTTAGAAAATGATAAGACCTTCGTATAGATTTGATCTGTTTTTAGAGTAATCAATCCGCGTTCAACCAGGAACTCTACCAACCCTGCTTTGAAATTTTCTACATAATTTTTTGTTTTAAGTCTCTCCATTTATTTTGGGATAGTTAAAACATGCCTTATGTCATGAATGACTTCTCTATGCAGGTATAATATTTTATTGATATCATGTGTTTGAATTGAATTCGTGATATTGTGAGAATGTCTATGATTTGAAATAGTTTGCAATACCATATCCATTGTAGATGATTGGAGAGCCAGAGAGTGGTCACATCTCAACCTACAATTTTTGGTTTACATTCAGACCATGTTTTCTCTTAAATTATTTCACAGCGACGAGATTATATCTCAACGAAATTCACTCAGAGCATAGACTCCACCGATCCATAAATATAATGTAGTAATGGAGCAAAGATACAAAAGAAGGGGGAAATGAAGCATTGTCAAGTTCCTAGATTTCTTGGAACACAAGGCGACAAGAAATAATTGACAGGATCTAAGAAATCAAAAGTGAAATTTAATTCTAAAACAACCTAATGTCAAGGCCCATTTAGACAAATTGTTATGTGTCTAATATTTTCCAAGAGCCTGCATGAATACTTGTTGCATTATGACACATGAATTTTTAAGCCAAATGCAGTGCCAACATTTGTGATTTATTTTTTATAATATTTTCCATGCTTACTGCCTATCTTTACTCATTGTTTACTAAAGGTTTGATCTTTCAGTTGTATTTTGGTTTCAAGATAATATTTATCTTTATCTTCTAAATATATCTAAAAGGTTTTATTTGACAATCTTTATTCCCTTGATGACAACCTGCATTTTCGATTAATTTTCTTTGAACTCATTGATCATGGTTGATAGTATACATGTTTCTTAGCTCCATTATCTCACTTTGGCAACACCATGTACAAAAAAACACGCATGAAAAAATCTACATGTATTTCCTAGTTTATGAGCTAAACTGAAGGGACATACTAAAGATAAACTAGGGATGGTTTGGAATATTGTGATAGTGATTGGACCATGACCTAACATAATGAATAATAAGTGGTTATACTTGCATGTTGGTTGATGAGAAATTCTTATGTAATATAGGATCCACTCATACACTAAGAAACTTCTCATGTGAAGGGTGACATGTTGATTATGTCTCGAGGCCCTCAGGTTGCAAATATAGAGTGTTGAGAGACTACATGACCAACAATACCCTTTTGCATAGATGGAAAACCCACTCACCACCACATATGGTCACAGATTTCCATATGGAATCCACCACATTAGTTGGACTCCAGAAGGAAGTGGGCATTGATCCATGAGGTACAAGTCACTATTATGGTGAGCATCATTTCAATATTTAATCCAGTTGAGTATGTTGTATCTTAGATTGCTCTAGATTTCATGATATATGCTTGGACATTATGCTTGTCACCCTGCTTCACCTTGGTGGTTGACACTCTTCCCTAGTAAGTGGTCTTCCTTGGGGATGGGTTTTCTACTAGGAAATCTCTTAAAGAGTCATTGTACCATTCCTGAGCATACTTACCACTTTCCATCATTATTCCCATCCATTTCCTTATCTTTTGGGATTTTAGGGTGTATTGACCCAAGAAGGGGTTGTCCCTCATTTTATGGGAAGAAGGAGTTGAAGGCCCAGAGGGGTTGATGTTGGGTAAAAGATAAGATTATTATATAAACCTTATATATTTGATCAATATGGATATTGGTGGCCACCCACCTTTTCCAACTGGCTCAAAACAGTTTTCTGACAATTTTAGCAATTTACTATTTTTAGCAGTTTTAACTTTCGGGGCAATTTTGAGGGCCTAAATGAAGGTTTTTCAGGATGGATATTATTAATGATATACAAAGGAATAATTGAGCCCCCAAAATGAATCTCCTTGACAATACCTTTCCAATGGGCTATCACACACCTAAAACAGAGATCGTATGCAAAAGTTACGACCTCGGGAAGTTGATGTACTAACTTACCCAAACGGGGCCCACATGACTTTTGGCGCTTCATCTCCTAGGGTTAGGTTTTTCGATGTATAGGGTTTTGGAATTATTTTTTATTCTAAAAAGGCCTTGATATCCTCATTGTAATCTTCTTCTTTCTAATTCGCACAACCATCACATCTCTTCTCAGAGATAAGTCGCGGCCATTCCAGCAAGCTTGTTTCCGCTGCATTTTACAGTTTCAGCTTATTTCGTTATTGAATAGAAAACCAGTTTTATTGTATCTCTGTTATTTTTTGTTACACGCTTGTTAATAATTTGTATTCATTTCGTTCTACTCATAAAATCCGGATCAATATTCTTCACCTAAGGATCACCCAAGAAATTATTGAAACACTTATCTTTGAGTAAATGGGACCCACAATATAATAAAGAATGCTTAAAAGGTTAGTTGAAGGATAGGAGCTCTCATCACAAGCCGACCTATCATGTCCATGAATATATATTGGTATGAAATTACCATCATATGGTCACCAAACCAAGGCAATGGATCTCAGTTGCATGGTTGGGAGAAAGGGGGTATCATCACGAGCCAACCTTATCATTTCCACTAGGTGTTTGTGGGTGACATTGACATCATTTGGTCACCACGGTAGGGTAGTGACCTTCAACCATTCCTTATTCTATATTGAAATAAAATACAAATAAATAAATATAAAATGAAATTGATGGGCTTGGAAAAAGTGCATTGTGGACGAAGGTACCGCACACCCTCTGCAAAGGCACCCATGAATGAGACACTACGACCCCTTGTATTCCATGATCCCTATTCCCATTGATTCTTGACCCTAACCACTTTACATGGCTTAGACAGGTATCTCTAGGAAACTCTCCTTCACCTAGGGCAATATCTACCCAATAGGACACCTCGTCAACCCTCCCATATTCAATCTTGAAAACTCGCATAGTGTCTTTGAGAGATTAAATGTTTGATATAGTGATCTTTGATGAACATGCTTAGATGTATTGTTTATTTATTGTATTCACTTATCATGATGTTATGACTTGAGATCTTTGGAGTTTGTGCTCATTTGTCTTTGCAGGACCTAGTTGGTGGACAATTTTGGGAGAACAAGCCTAGCTTGGGCTTCCATGGGGCTACAAGCCCACAGGTTGGATGCCAAGAGAATCCATGTTGGATGAGAAAGATCAAAATTGGAATGCCTTGATGATTACTTGGACAACATATCCCATCCCTCACTTGCCAAATGACTTGCCCGGTAGGGGAAAAACGTCCTATTTTTGAAGCTTGACGTCATGTTTGGGGGGCTAGGGCATGGTGGTGAAATGATATGCATTGGCACTTGGACGTTTTGAAGGGTCTTGAGCCTTCACCATGAAGGAAGTTGTTGGATGCTTGACATGTGGATTTGGGAATCCTCTCTACTCCTCTCCATCACCAATGACCTCCTCCAAATGCCAAAACGTCCCCTAAAGGGGTGATGTCCTACTAAAATTAAGGTTTTATTTGTGTAGAAGTGAAAATTTAAATGAATTGTTTAATATTACTTTGTTAAAGGGGGGAAGATTAGGGTTGTTGACCCCTAGTCTTTTGTTTTACCCCTTAAATTATGGACAAGTCACCTTAGTGACATTTTGTATAAATAAGAGATCAAAATATCTCATTTGATATATAACTCTCCCTCATTGTGAGAAGTATTGGTCTGAAATTTTCTCTACACTTGACTCTATTTGTCTCTTGTGCAATTGTTTATGGCTATCTTGATGAATGATTGATGGAGTGAGGCTCTAGCCTTGGATGATGCTTTTCTAGATTTTATGGTGGATTATCTTGGCATCTTTCTAGATTTTGGTATCGTATTTTACTCTTATGATATCATTCTTTTTCAAGTCAAGGATTTTTGTGCTAGGAGCTAGGTGGGAAGTATAAGGACATACACCCCCACCATAGTCTTCATCATTTTATGCTTCATGTTATTGGTTAAATAAGGGTTTGCTAAGAGAAGTATAAGGGCATACACCCTCTTAGCTTAAACCCTAGCTAGATAAAATTGCCTTGGGAAATAAAATGGATTACACCCTCAAGGAGGCTGATTCTCTAGCTCTTTACTTTATTTGAATCCATTAACCCAATAGTAAAGGCATGAGTCATATATTGTTTGCATTGGAGATATAAAATCATTGCCTTGGGAAATATGAAATTTTATCTTTTGAAAGGTCTCTTTCTTGGAGTTGGTTTTCCTCATTGAGAGGAGTCTTCCCCTGCTAGGGAATCCCCTCTCTACCAATACTTTAATTTCTATTACAAACCCTAATATACAGCCATTAGGGCTAATCTAACCTATATAAACTACTAATCATAACTCCTAGACTAACCCTAGACTAGCTCCTAAATTTTTCACACTAACTCCACTAATTAGGGCGCATCTTTTGGGATAATTGTTGGCATATTTTGATGGTGTAATTTGCTTATGTAAGTGACTGAAAGATACAACCATAAGGCTGCAATTTTCTGCAGAAATATACATGTTACAACAACTTGCTTTATTCAGCTTCAAAGTCTCATTTTTCAGCCTATATTCATTGCTAATCTTGATGTTGATTTTCTTAACTAGTTTAGATCCTTACATGTTGATTCAGATTCTTTATTTACTGATATAAACTGTTATATATTGATGAAAATTAGGGACAACAAGCTTAACATTCTGATCCATACTAACATATATCATTACAAGTTGGATTTTCTTGTGTCTCGGGCAGGTACAATCATCCGGATAAGTACTATACCTTTGGAGAAACAATCACTTGACTTACAAGGAATATCTTCCCACATTTCACTCCACTTAGAATTGACCTATAGGGGCTTCACTTCCATCTCTATCCATATCCATCTCTTTCCCCCTAAGGTCACCGGGATCACCTCCCTAGAGTGACCTAGTCACCCTTGAAGTGCAGGACCTACATCGAGGTGACATAGGTTGTAGGATTCCCAAGTTGTATCTATTTCTTTGTAGTTGGGTCGGGTGTTTCACAACCTAAAAATTGCACTATAACATTTTAGTGTCGTTTCTAGGGAATATTTTGAATCTTCTTCGCACCCTAATGACACTTTGGTAAGCTACCCCAAATCCTTTCCCCTAGATTTCCTAGTGACTCCACCTAAGGGACGTTCCCTTTCCCTTTTCCTTAATGAGCTCACCTTTGGAGACTCCACCTTCTACGAACCCACTTTTCCATTTTCCCCATTTCATCCCTTGATGAGCCTTGAGCTCATCTAGTGACTCCAATGACGTATTACCCTAAGTGATGGAACCATGGCCTCACGGGACTTACCATGGGAATTACATAATGTGTATCCTTCTCTTGATGTTCATAATGTCCCTGGCTATCCAAATAATTATCCAATAGAATGGAGAGCAAGTTTCCCCAAATTTGATGGTGATCCAACTCTAGCAATCACCCATGTTTTGAATTATATGAAGTATGCATCGAGTTTAAATGTTTTACATGAAGATGTGATGATGAAAATTTCCATGTCTTCACTGGAATCAAGTCAAAAGGATTGGCTTGCACACTCATGTGATCCAAAGAGTATCCCTTCTTCTACAAATATTATTAAAGGATTTCTTAGGAAATATCGGCCAGCTACTCAAAGTTTGCAAGATTATTTCCAAGAGCTCAAGCACACTCTTTGACGAAAAGGTTTTTCAGTCGATGATGAGACCATATATGAAGAAAATATTGAACAAGATCCTGATGAAGAATATCTAGATGAGACATATGATGAAGATGAAGTATCTTCTCTTCCACTTGATGAGGACATCTAGACCTCTGCTCCTACTACACATCAAGAAGAGAAAATGACGAGTTATAATCCTTTTTAGAACTTTGATGATGCTTTGTTTCATGACTGTGGAAATGAGGAAAATTTCCAAAAGGATCTCGATGAAGTTTCTCTTGCAGAAGGCCTAAATGAGACATTGTCCTCTACTATCCCTTTCGAAGAAGATGAAGTTATCTAGTCTTGTGAAGAAGTAATCATCTTCTATGATGCATATGAAATCATGGAATAACCCCCTGATACAATTGATGATCACATTGATGATTTCATACAGACTGGGAGATGCAGATGGGATTTAGGTTGTTTCATTTTTTACGGAGATCCTATCTATGACATTGAAGGGACATCTCGGATAAATGATACATAAATAATTTCTTTAGAGGATTTCTTTTTACAGCTAGAAGGTCCATATGTGTGCCAACCCAATGATATTGTTACATATTTGTTCCATCCATTTAAGGATGACTTGTCGCAACATTTTTAGGATGATTTTCAACCACCATACTCAAATTTTGATAGACACCGGGTCGTGGCCTGCCCAAAAAAATATGAGGTCCATACTACCAAACAAAAGTACTTTCATGTTGAGACTTTGGGCAGGGATTTGCAAAAAAAGAAGAGAAGTTTCATGAGTCCAACAAAGGAGTTTTTCTCTAAGGTTGTGCCTTACCCGGTTTCCTCTTGTTTGGGAAATCATAGGGTTTTTTTTTTTTATATCTTTTCCTTTCTCGGCCTTCAGGGAACAGTGATATTCTAAGTGAAGATGAAGATGATTCATCGTCAATGTATAGTATCCCCCTTCAGAGATGTATTGATTGGTCTTGTGGCTACTCTTTCAAGCGATATGATCGAGATGATGGTTGTATGGCCCACTTTCACTTTCCAGTAGGATATACTTTGATGAGATGATCAAATGGTTGCACTGGTTGTATGACTTCACTTGACATCATCCAACACATGATTTTCAGGGCCCCAAGGCCCCAGGTAAGTAGGTAAGTCATTTTGATTCCCTACATTTTCATTTGGATTGCTCATATTATTTTAGATGCATTTTCATTTTTTTCTACTTGCATATTGATTTCATGCTTAGCTTAGGAATTTTTGAAAACATGTCAAACTTTTCTCTTTCTAACTTAGTTGGTTTTGATTATGATCATATGAGAACAAGGATGAGTAGGACATCCTGAACTTGAGAATTTGATGTTTCCTTGTAGGCACAAGTCTACCATGAGATGTTGTGGTTCTCATGAATTCTACAATGAGCACATGTCCCCAACTAGAAGCCAGATGTTATCCCATTTTGTTGATAACTAAGGAGATTATGTATTGAGGCCCTCAGGTTGCATATATGGAGTGTTGAGAGACTACATGACCAAAAATACCATTTTTCATAGATGGAAAACCCTCACCACCATAGATGGTCACAGATTTCCATATGGAATCCACCACATGAGATAGCTTCCGGAAGGCAGTGGAATTTTCTCCATGAGGTACAAGTCACTATTATGGTGAGAATCATTTCAATATTTAAGCCAGTTGAGTATGTTGTATCTTAGATTTCTCTAGATTTCATGATATATGCTTGGACATTATGCATGTTTCCCTACTTCACCTTGGTGTTTGACATTCTTCCCTAGTAAGTGGTCTTCCTTAGGGATGGGTTTTCTACTAGGAACTCCCTTAAAGAGACATCATACAGTTCTTGACCATACTTACCACATTCCATCACTATTCCCCTCCATTTCCTTATCTCTTGGGATTTTAGGGTGTATTGACCCAAGAAGGGGTTGTCCCTCATTTTATGGGAAGAATGGGTTGAAGGCCTAGAGGGGTTGATGTTGGGTAAAAGATAAAATCTTTGTATAAACCTTCCAGATGATTTTCCCAAGGATCACCTAAGAAAGCAGTGAAACACTTATCTTTGAGTAAAAGGGATCCACAATATAAAAAATAATGATTAAAAGGTTATTTGAAGGATATGAGGTCTCATCATGAGCTGACCTATCATGTCCATGAATATTTAGTTGTATGACATTGCCATCATCTAGTCTCATCACAAGCCAACCTTTTGATTTCCACTAGGTGTTTGTGGGTGAAATTTCCATCATCTAGTCACCATGCTAGGGAAGTGACCTTCAACCTCTCCTTATTCTATATTGAAAGAAAATACAAAGAAAGAAAGATAAAAGGCAATTCATGGGATTGGAAAAAGTGCATTGTGGATGAAGGTACCACACACCCTCTACAATAGCACCCATGAGTGAGACACTACGATCCCTTGTATTTCATGAGCCTTATTCCCATTGAGTCTTGACCCCAACCACTTCATCCACTTTACATGGATTATAGAGGTATCTCTTGGAAAATCTCTTTCACCTAGGGAAAGATCTACCGAATAGGACACCTCATCAACCCTCCCATATTCAAGATTGACAAGTCACAGTGTCTTTGAGCAATTAAATGTTTGATATAGTGATATTTTAAGCACATGTTTAGATGGATTACTTATTGATTGGATTCACTTATCTTGTTTTTATTCCTTGATATCCTTGGAGGGCGTGCTCATTTGTCTTTGCAAGACCTAGTTGGTGGACAATTTTTGCGGAACAAGCCTAGCTTGGGATTCCATGGGGATACACACCCATAGGTTGGATGCCAAGGGCCCGCATGCCGGATGAGAAATATCAAAATTGGAAGGCCTTGATGATGACTTAGATGACATATTCCAACCCTCACTTTCCAAACTGTTTTCCAGGAGGGGAAAAACGTCCTCTTTTTGAAGCTTGACGTCATGTTTGGGGAGCTAGGGCATGGTGGTGAGATTATATGCATTGGCACTTGGACGCTTTGAAGGGGTTTGATCCTTCACCATGAATGAAGTCGTTGGATGCTTGACATATGTCTTTGGGAAGCCTCTCTACTCATCTCCATCACCAACGAGCTCCTCCAAATGCCAAAATGTCTCTTAAAAGGGTGGTGCCCTACTAAAATTAGGGTTTTGTTTGTGTAAAAGTGAAAATTTAAATGAATTATTTAATATTACTTTGTTAAAGGGGGAAATGTTAGGGTTTTTGACCTATAGTCTTGTGGTTTAGCCCTTAATTTATGGACAAGTCACCTTACTAACATTTTGTATAAACAAGAGATCATAAGATCTCATTTGATATATAACTCTCCCTCATTGTGAGAAGTATTGGTCTAAAAACATTTCTACACTTGGCTATATTTTTCTCTTGTGAACTTGTTTATGACTATCTTGATTAATGGTTGATGGAGGAGTGAGGCGTTATACTTGTATGATTTGTTTATAGCTTTTATGGTGGATTATCTTGGCATCTTTATTGATTTTGGTATGGTATTTTACTCTTATGCTATCATTTATTTTCAAGTCAAGGATTGTTGTGCTAGGATCTAGGTGTGAAGTATAAGGGCTTACACCCCCACCATAGTATTCATCATTTTATGCTTCAAGTTATTGTTTAAGCAAGGGTTTTATAAGAGATGTATAAGGGCATACACCCTCTTAGCTTAAACCCTAGCTATAGAAACTTGCCTTGGGAAGTAAAAGGGCTTACACCCCAAAGGAGGTAGCTTCTCTAGCTCTTTATTTTATTTGAATCCATTAACCCAATAGTAAAGGCACTAGTCATATATTTTTTGCATTGGAGATATAAAATCATTTCCTTGGGAAACATGAAATTTTATCTTTTGAAAGGTCTCTTGCTTGGAGTTGGTTTTCTTTATTGAGAGGAGTCTTCCCCTAATAAGGTATCCCCTCTCTCATACTACTTTAATTGTTGTTACAAACCCTAACCTACATCCATTAGGGTTGATCTAACCTAGATAAATTACTAACCATAACTCCTAAACTAACCATAGACTAGCTCCTAAATTTTGCACACTAACTCCACTAATTAGGGCACATATTTTGGGATAATTGTTGGAATATTTTGATGGTGTAATTTTCTGATGTAAGTGAATAAAAGATACAACCATAAGGCTGAAATTTTCTGCAGATATATACACGTTGCAACAACTTGCTTTATTCAGCTTCAAAGTGCCATTTTTCATCCTATATTCATTGCTAATCTTGATGTTGGTTTGATTAACTAGTTTAGATCCTTGCATGTTGATTCACATGCTTTATCTACTGATATAAAATTTCATCTATTTATGCAAATTAGGGACACAAGATTAACTTTCTGATCCATACTAAAATATATCATTGCAAGTTGGATTTTATTGTGTCTCGGGCAGGTACAATCATTTGAAAAAGTACTATACATTTGGGAAAACAATCACTTGACTTACAAGGTATTCCCACATTTCACTCCACTTAGACTTGACCTCTAGGGGATTCACTTCCAATTCTATCCACATCCATCTCTTTCCCCCTAGGGTCACCAGGATCGCCTCCTTAGAGTGACCTATTCACCCTTGAAGTGTGAGACCTACATCGAGGTGACATTGGGTGTATGATTCCCAAGTTGTAGCTCTTTATTTGTGGTTGGGTCGGGCTTTGACAAACCTACAACTTGCACTATAACAGGTACAAAGGATAATCCCAAGTTCGCAAACATTGGATATTATTGGAATGAAGAAACTATCGAGAAGATTATTGATTTACTGCGTGAATACTAGGACCTTTTTCTGACTACATTCTTAGAGATGAAAGGGATTGATCAGAAGGTTCTTTCGGATTTATCGCATAGGTTTTTTTATTTTCGGCGCTTCGGACCAAACTAGTGTGGTCCATCATCAAGAAAACGTTTTGTGAGAAATGAAGGAAAAAAGATAAAATAGGTGTATAAATACTTGAAAAGTTGTTATAAGGAGTCGAATTATTAAAAATGAAAAATGAAACCACGAATTATAAAAAATTTATTTGTTTGTTTAATAATTATTTATTTGTTTGTTTAATAATTGTTTATTTGTTTGTTTAATAATTGTTTATTTGGTTGTTTATTAATTTTTATTTAATAAGATCCGATTGGAAAAAAATTTATAAATTAATATCTAGAATTATTCATATTGACTAGGGTAGGGATCCAATTTTGACTAATTTTCCATCCATCATCTCTGTTTAGATTGTTAGGTTGTTTTTCAATTTTGATTCCTTCTTTGAATTTTCTATTGTGATAGTGATCTATCTTGGCAAGGATTTTGGCCTCTTCAATACAAATGTGATGTTTAGTTTTGTCTGAATGTTCTGCAAGAGATGAAGGACGAGTGTGATTGTGTTTGATGTTAGCGACATGTTCTTGAATCCTAATTCTAAAGGAATGACATGTTTCTCCTATGTATTGTTTACCACACGAGCACGGGATCATATAGACACCTTTTTGTTCGATGGGATCAACATAGTCTTTGAATGACCTAAGGGAATTCCTAATAGTGTTTAAGTGTTTAAAAGTTGCCCCAATGTTTTTCTTCTTTAAGATCCTAGCAAGTTTGTTTGTTGTCCCTTGTATGTAGGGTAAGTAAACCTTGGACACATCATTATTTGTTTGTTCTTTATTCCTAGGTGTTTTAGTGGTATTTTGAAAGGTTTTCATCACCTAATGTTTTTTATAGCCATTATCTTTAAAAACATTGAGGAGGTGATTTTTCTCTTCCTCTAGGTGTTCATCATCAGAAATTTTGAAGGCTCTAGTGGCTAAGGTGTTGAGAACACCTAGTTTTTCGGAAGGGTGATGATGGGAATCGGCATGAAGGTATTGTTCAGTGTGATTTTTCTTCCTATAAACTTGATGGGATAAGGATCCATCGAGTCTTTTTGTGACTCTGACATCTAGAAAAGGAATACTACCATTATTTTCAACCTCCATAGTGAATTTGATGTGATCGGATTTTTTATTAAGGTGAGTCACAAATTCATATAATTTGTCACAACCATGGGGCCGGATGACAAAGGTATCATCAACAAACCTATTCTCGTATTTAGGTTTGAAGGGTGAGGAGATTAGGGCAATGTTTTCCAAATCTTCCATGAATAAATTGGCTATGATGGGAGAGAGGGGGGATCCCATAGCAACCCCACAGGTTTTTTCATAAACATCGCCTTGGAAACTAAAGAAAGTGGATTTCAAACAAATCTCAACTAAGTTAGCAGTACCTAGCTCAGTGATGTTTTTGATGACTTTCATTGCTCCGTCAATGGGAATTTTAGTGAAGAGAGAAACAACATCAAAGTTGACGAGGATGCCATCCTTGTCCAAATTAATGTTTTTGATCTTGTTTACAAAGAAAGAGGAGTCTTTAACAAAGGAGATAGTGTTTTCGACTAAGGGTTTGAGTTTATGAGCTAGGTATTTTGCAAGTTGATAAGTAGGGTTGCCTATTGTGTTGATGATGGGTCGAAGAGCGGCCCCTTCCTTATGAATTTTAGGAAGTCCATATATCCTAGGGGTGGAAGGGAAGCTAACAAGCAATTTCTTTTTTTTAGACGCCAGGTGTTGTTAATAAATTCGATGGGAGGGTTACAACAGCAATCAAGATTGTTGTAGCTATCATTGTTGCGTTTTTTATCAAAATTTGTTATATGTGTGTCAAAACAGTTTGGTTTGTTATCACAATTTCCTGTAAGAGTGTCGTTATTATCATTGTAGTTAGAATTATGATTTATTTGTTGAGTAATGGAGGTGTCAGGGTTATTTTTTTTGGCGTAGGTATTACTTTTGTTGATTGAGTTTGCGCAGGGACTGTTTTGGTCAATACCGCGCATGTTATCGGAATTGTCTAAACGCGCACTAGAATTGTTTAGATTGTGATAAGTATTGTTTATACGCGTGTTTCTTGGGTATTTTCGGAGATTGTAGTTATTATTGTTTTTGTTAATGTTATTATAATTAATGTTTTCTAGGTTAGCGTGGTTACTGTTTTGGATGACGGATGTGTTATTTTTGGCTTGAAGATTCATGTCGTTATTAAATATCATAAGTCTATTTATAAAATTATTTAAGTTTTTCTTTTGGGCAGTGTTAATTATGCTAAAAGAAGGAGTTTCGATGTTATCTTGGAGTGTATGTACAAAGTGTTCATTTTGTTCAGGGTGAGGAGGCACTCCGTGCATTCTGTTCATCCGTACCTGTTTATGCGTGTTTTCTAGTCAAGTAAATTTGTTGTGTTGTTTGTTTACAATGATTTCTTCAAGTTTTGCGGTTTTTAGGGAAGAGAAGGCATCTATTCGTGCCCAAAGAGATGGTTGGATGATATTTCCCAGAGTAGTGTGAAGAACGAGAAGTTTACATGACAGATTGTCTAATTTAAACCTTGCTTTCTGAATTTCATTCTGTAGTAATGAAATGTTGGCCTTGTGAAAAATATAATCGTTTTTATTATTGCGAAGTCTATGATTGATTATGGTAAAAATAGGCGTAACATCGGCATCCCTACATCTTTTCAGAAAAGTTAGATCAGATTTCCTTCTCATTACTTGCAAACACATCCGCTCAAATTGTCAGATTTTATCAGTTGTATCCTGTTCGTACAGGGTCAGTGTTTTTGTTCTAAGGATTTTGCGACCATTGTTTTTATCAGAAGGTTATTTCGGATTTATCGCATAGGTTTTTTTTATTTTCGACGTTTCGGACCAAACTAGTGTGGTCCATCATCAGGAAAACGTTTTGTGAGAAATGAAGGAAAAAAGATAAAACAGGTGTATAAATACTTGAAAAGTTGTTATAAGGAGCCAACTTATTAAAGACTCCTCTTTCTTTGTAAACAAGATCAAAAACATTAATTTGGACAAGGATGATATCCTCGTCATCTTTGATGTTGTTTCTCTCTTCACTAAAATTTCCATTGACGGAGCAATGATAGTCATCAAAAACATCACTGACCTAGGTATTGCTAACTTAGTTGAGATTTGTTTGAAATCTACTTTCTTTAGTTTCCAAGGCGATGTTTATGAACAAACCTGTGGGGTTTCTATGGGATCCCCCCTCTCTCCCATCATAGCCAATTTATTCATGGAAGATTTGGAAAACAATGCCCTAATCTCCTCACCCTTCAAACCTAAATACTGGAATAGGTTTGTTGATGATACCTTTGTCATCTGGCCCCATGGTTGTGACAAATTATATGAATTTGTGACTCACCTTAATAAACAATCTGATCACATAAAATTCACTATGGAGGTTTAAAATAATGGTAGTCTTCCTTTTCTAGATGTCAAAGTCACAAAAAGACTTGATGGATCCTTATCCCATCAAGTTTATAGGAAGAAAACTCACACTGAACAATACCTTCATGCAGATTCCCATCCTCACCCTTCCCAAAAACTAGGTGTTCTCAACACCTTAGCCACTAGAGCCTTCAGAATTTTTGATGATGAACACCTAGAGAAAGAGAAAAATCACCTCCTCAATGTTTTTAAAGATAATGGCTATAAAAAACATCAGGTGATGAAAGCCTTTCAAAATGCCACTAAAACACCTAGGAATAAAGAACAAACAAATAATGATGTGTCCAAGGTTTATTTACCCTACATACAAGGGACAACAAACAAACTTGTTAGGATCTTAAAGAAGAAAAACATTGGGGCAAATTTTAAACCCTTAAACACTATTAGGAATTCCCTTAGGTCAGTCAAAGACTATGTTGATCCCATCGAACAAAAAGGTGTCGATATGATCCCGTGCTCATGTGGTAAACAATACATAGGAGAAACATGTCATTCCTTTAGAATTAGGATTCAAGAACATGCCACTGACATCAAACACAATCGCACTCGTCCTTCATCTCTCGCAGAACATTCAGACAAAACTAAACATCACATTTGTATTGAAGAGGCCAAAATCCTTGCCAAGATAGATCACTATCACAATAGAAAATTCAAAGAAGCAATCGAAATTGAAAAACAACCTAACAATCTAAACAGAGATGATGGATGGAAAATTAGTCAAAATTGGATCCCTACCCTAGTCAATATGAATAATTCTAGATATTAATTTATAAAAAAAAATCCAATCGAATCTTATTAAATAAAAATTAATAAACAAACAAATAAACAATTATTAAACAAACAAAAAAAATATTATTAAACAAACAAATATAATTTTTATAATTCGTGGTTTCATTTTTCATTTTTAATAAGTCGTCTCCTTATAACAACTTTTCAAGTATTTATACACCTGTTTTATCTTTTTTCCTTCATTTCTCAAAAAATGTTTTCCTAATGATGGACCACACTAGTTTGGTCTGAAACGTCGAAAATCAAAAAACCTATGCGATAAATCCGAAAGAACCTTCTAATCAAAACAATGGTCGCAAAAGCCTTAGAACATGAAAGGGATTGTTGGGGAACTAGGGGAGATGATTATTCCATTGAAGTTAGATGCCAAGACATTGAAGTTGAGACTGTACCGATTGAACCCGATATATAACTAGAAAGTGAAAGCAGAAATAGATAGAATGTTGGAAGCCAAGATTATTGAACCTATCGCAGAGTCAGAATGGATCAACCTGATGGTGATTAAGGAAAAGAAAATAGGTGGAATCATAATTTGTGTGGATCCGTGAAAATTGAATTATGCTTTCTTACATGGCCCATTTCCTACCCCATTTAAAGATGAAGTTCTGGGGAATGTAGGAGGACAGGAAGATTACTCATTTACTGATGGATTCTCTAGGTATCGCCAGATTAAGATTGTGTAGGAAGATCATCATAAGAAAACATTTGTGATGGAATGGGGATGTTATCAGTATACAATCATGCCTTTAGGGTTGAAAAATGTGTCAACAGTATTTTCCCAAGTTGTCATCGCAAATTTGTCTTGGAAGTATATTTGGATGAATGGACAATGTTCAGTTTGTTAAAGGACCATATTGAAACTCTGTGCTTGTTGTTGGACAGGAGTAAACAGTTCCATATTTATTTGAACCTGAAGAAGTGCATTTTCTACGCATCGTTTTGTATCATGTTGGGTAATGTAGTATGTAAACAAGGAATTTTGGTTGATCCTGCGAAGATTGTTGTTATTGTTGATTTTACACCACCTACTTCAGTGAGACAACTACATGCAACATTGAGTCATACGGGGTACTACAGAAATTTTATTAGGGGATATGCACAGATCATAGCCCCATTGGAAAAATTGTTGAAGAAGGAGGTCAAGTTTCAATGGAACGAGGAATGTCAACAAATTTTGGATACCTTGAAGCAAGGACTGGTTATCGTGCCGATTTTAGTATTTCTATATTGGAAGAAGGAATTCCATGTCCATGTAGATGCATCATCTATAGAGTTAGGTGTAGTTCTAGCTTAGCCAGGGGAAGGAGGTTTGGACCATCCCATTGCATTTTCCAGCAGAAATTTGTCGACTACTGAATAGAATTATACTACTACAAAGCATGAAGGAATGGAAATGGTGTATGCACTACAAAAGTTTAGGCATTATCTACTAGGATCACATTTTAAAATGTACACAGATCATTATGTGCTAAGATACTTATTCAATAAGCCAATGTCAGGGGGGAATATATGTAGATGGTTGTTATTATTTCAGGAGTATGATTTTGAAGTGATTGTGAAACTAGGAAAATTAAACTTAGGAACTGACCATTTGTCGTGCATACTAAAATGAGAAGATGTAGGAATTTTGGATGACAGTATACCAAATGCACACTTATTCATAGTACATATGTTCAACAATTAATTTGAATGTATTGTCCGGTTCCTTAGCACAGGAGTAGCCCCACCCAACTTTACAACTACACAGAAGAAATAGTTAATAGTAATGGCAACAGATTATCATCTTATAGCAGGGAATTTTTATAAATTAAGCGCAGACAGTATTCTTCATCAATGTGTATTGGAGAAAGAGAGGCCTATGATACTATCAGAGGCACATGAAGGAGTTGAAAGAGGCCACTACGCAGGGAAAGAAACGGCTCATAATATTTTACACGTAGGACTTTGGTGGCCCAATCTATATAAGGATGCTAAATATTTCTATTATACCTATGATTTCTACTAGAGAGTTGGAAAGTCATCCAAAAGAGATGAGATGCCTTTAATACCACAAGTTACGTGCAAGATTTTGATAAATGGTAATTTTATTTCATTGGGCCAATCAACCCACCAAAAAAAATGTCGGGAGCAAGATATATAATCATTGCAACAAATCATTTGACTCGATGGGTTGAAGCAGAACCTATCAAAGATTGCTCTGTGGTTTCTCTTTGATAATGTTGTTATGAGGTTTGGATGTATGAGAATCCTTATGAGTGATAAGAGGAAACATTTATTGAATAGAAATTTTGTTTCTTTGATAGAATAATTTCAGATTCACTACCATAGGATCACACATTATCATCCTCAGGCGAACAAAAAAATGGAAGTGTTTAACAAGATCCTGGAGCATGCACTGATGAAGATATATAATGTAAATCGAGATGACTAGGATTTGAGGATTTCTACAATATTATGGGCATATCAGACTACATGTAAGAAGTTGACAAGACATACACCCATTTTATTAGTATATGACCAGGAAGCAGTTATGCCCATGGAATTCATTGTGCCGAGTCTGTGCATTGTAGTGCTGACAAAGCTTACAGATTTTGGGGAAGTAGAGAAAATACTGTCAAATTTAGTGGAACTAGAGGAAGACTGTTTCATTGCATAATTTCATCAACAAGTTCAGAAAGTGCCTAAAAAGGCATCGCATGACAGACATATTAAACAGAAGAAGTTCCATATGGGAGACTTAGTTTTTTCTCTATGACAAAAAAAAATTACAGCGCCCTAGAAAGTTCCAAATGCACTAGTTGGGTCCATATGTGATAATATTTGTGATAGAATAATGTGTTGTTTAGTTGGATAAATTGAATGAGGAAACCATGGAAGGGCTCGTAAACTGTAGTCGACTGAAACTGTATAGGGATAGTCATGCTTACGCGCACTAGTCTAAGTGAGAAATATGTGTACCGTAGTATTTGTATTATATTGTATTATAGAGGAAAAGAAAAAGAAAAGAAAAAACAAAAAAAGATCTTGAGGCAAGCCACAATAAACATTTGAATAGATTAATTTCTAAATTGGGCATTGCTCAAAGAGTCAAAGATGAATTATAAAATGTCGTGGAAAGGAAGGAAAATTGAACTACGCATAGAAAGAAGAATTGAAGAACTGGGATAAAGACTTGCACAGAGAATGGGAAAATCATTAAAGAGAAAACATAATGGCAATACGATGGGAAAGTGTAGTCACAAGTGAAGAGTGGCGACGGTATTTTGACATGATGGAAAATTTGACCATGATCCGCTGAAAAATACGAATTTAACACAGAATATGGAAGGAATTAAATGTGAATACAATCGGATGGGACTAAGAATTTTGGGTGCGAAGAGGAAGATAAAAATTGGCAACAACCTATAAAAGAAGACAAGGGGTGACGAGAAAGGGTTATTGTTGTGTGGACATTCGAAGAGAATAGAGAGACAAAATAGATTGTTTTTTACAGATCCAAGTGAGTTGTAGACATAATTTAGTTACATAAAGTCATGGCGCCACCAAAGGCAAGAGAATCCACATCAGGAATGAAGAAGTCAGGCACTAAGCAGGAAACAAAACCAGTATAGGAAGAAACCATGAGATCAGAGGTATCACACCCAGTCAACCATGGATGATTTTAAGGATGGAAATTTATTTTTAAATGTAGAAACCAGGGGGAATCTTACTTATCCTTCATATGCCAACTATAAAATGTTTACCGATATTTTTGTAAAAACATTCAAATTTCTAAGGATTTTATATAGTTTGTATAACATTTTGGAAATTTTTAAGGTAAAATAATTTTATCCTATATAAATTGGGGGAATCATTTTTAGAATATTAAATCATTTTTTGGGAAAAATCTTGGAAAATTAGCCAATGAGAGAAATTTAGCCCCTAAAATCATCCTCCCAATCAACTTTCCCAGAGCGTATGTGTCATGTAGAAAGCATACAACAAAGTGAGTAAGACTATAGAAGGAGCTGAAATATGACTAGGTTACGTTGGTGATTCCACCTAGGGTCACCGTTGAGGGGCAATATACTGGGCACAGTAGGAACCCTTCTATTTTCAAACCACGAACTTGCCGATCTAAATAAGTTTCCAAAGTTAGTTCCATAGAATTACCTACACACATCACTCAGACTAGATTCACTTATAATCATAGTCAACCCGCAAGAATGGGCCACGAGATTGCAAAGAACATGCATATTGAACCTATTGGAGATCCTGCATTTTGGTAGAAGCACATAAATCAACATCTACATCAAGTTGTTGTTAAGCTTCGTCTACGAAGAGTTCCTATGGATGGACAGGGTAGTGTCGATAGACACTCAATTGATTGTGTGGATTATAGGATTTCCCTCAACAGGGGAAGACCTGCTACCCTTGTTCACAGACAAAACGTGAGGAAACGCATTAGCAGAAATAATGAAGGAAAAATATGGCACACATAAAGGAGTGCACAGATTAGAAGTCATGAGAATCAATGATGATACTGTAATATTTGAAAAATAGGTTTTGGCTTGCAAGATACTTAGGAAATGTCACAGAGATCAGATGTCAKCAAGAGTTATAGCAAAAGTAGAGAAGTGAGCAAYGTGAGTGATGATGAACTGGGAAATATTCGTGGTACACCAGTTCATAATTGACTGCAAGGAAGCACATGAGAAAGGAACAGAGTTCCATTATGCTTGATTATTGATTTTAATTGCATAAGTTGCTTGGAAGGAGTCGGGAGAAAYGCAGTTCCTTGAGGGTATGCATAAACCATACTTGGTAGCTAGGTATGTTTCATTGTGGCATATTGCACACAAGAATAGATAGATGGAAAACAAAACTAACTTCTATGTCTATAAGGAGACAATTCGGCAATGCATTGAGGACACACCACACAAATACATCACACTATTCAAGGCAGGGTCGCACCATATGTATGTTCAAGCAAAGAGGGATCCAAATTATCAATGGTTACTGAAAAACTAAAGACTAACAAAACAAGATGTCATTGAGATGGTAAATGACTAGGAAAAAGGTGGAAAACCCTAGTGATAGAAACAAAGTAGAAGGAGACAAAACAACCAGAGAAGGATCAAGAGGAAGAATATGAACATGAAGAACAAGGGAATGGTGCAGGCAACACTGAAATAGCACCATATACTGGAGAAAAGAGAAAGAAGCACCCTACGGAACACTCATGACATAAACATAATAAGAGGAAATCCTTCAAGGAAGTAGTAATCCAAGCCTTGACTGAGGATGACTTGGAAAAGATCGGGGATCAGGTCAAAGAAGTAATTGAAGAAGCATTTTTGTAAGCTGTATAGAAATAGGAGGAAATGCACACGAATGTGAAGGTGCATATAGCTACATTGCACCAGATTTTGGAATCAAAAAGAATATCATCATCCTGAATGACATAAGAAGAATAGATAGAAAGTACAGAAAAAACAACAGGGCCATGACCAACAACATCGCAACTACCATCAACATTAGCTGAGCGTCAGATAATGAAGATATCAACAGGGGCCATAGAGTTCGCCGCGATAGAGATGCAGGAGTGAGTGTAAGCATTAAATCATATTGAATTAGTGTTGTCTCAGTTACCTATGAACGTGTTACACATCTTGCAGAAAAGTGTAACGCGGGAAATTCAGTTTCACGCAAAGTCAACTTCTATGGAGTTGGAAAAAGTAAATGAGGACAATGCAACATTGCACGCATAATACAACAAACTAGTGCAAGAACGAGACAAGGTTGTGCAGACACAAGTGAGGTTGCACCAGGAAGTACACAAAAACATACCAAAAATATACATTGAAGTAGATGCCCCATTGGAAGAGCAAGCGATGAAGATCAATGAAGCCATTCAAGGCTTCCGCACAAAGATAATAGATTTGGAAACCTACACAACACCAAGTACTCCACCAAAAGAAAGAGAGAAAAGAGGGAAAATAGTCATGACCATTGTGGATCACATTAATATTTTGGATGAGCAATGTGCTAAGATATATGAAGAGAGTACACAAGTGTGGACTCAGTTTTTGGAGAATGCAAAACTATAAGCATTAGAACATAGCTTGAAACCTGCGTAGGACAAGGTGTAGAAGATCAAAGAAACAACGAACACTCTGTCATCAATAAAATGAATGGTTACAATCATTGAGAATAGGTAGTTGAACCAATATATAAACCAAATTAGAGATGAACAACATAATATTGCGTAGAAGCTTGAGCCGTTGCAAGAGGAATCCTTTCGGGTGACAAAAGAACTTGCAGCTTCTCAAGGCACAGTGAAGCAAGCAACGCAAGACAGTGCAGAGAAATTGAAGACCCATATTACCACAGAGACAACAAAGGATATTTTTATACAAGAAGCACAAGCAAAGGAAAAGGTTGCAACTACAAAGGAAACTTTTGAAAAGCTCATGGAGACATTGAAGCGAGTGCAACAGAAGAATTGAGTGGCTTGGGGCGAGCCACAAGTGAGTGTTGGGGAATTGTTGGGACAATATTTTGGGACCCATTTTGGGAGATGTGCAACACGCACAGAAGAAGGAAAGATAGTCGGTTCACTTTCAGGACTAGTGTGTGCAAAGGAAGGAATATTGTTGAAGACGTTAGGAATTTTTGGTCCATTGACAAGGTCTAGACCATATTGTAATTGTATAAATATGTAACATTTTTGGGATAAAGAGTAGTGAAGTCAGAGAGAAAAGTATGTAATGTAATGTAATGTAATGTAATGTAATGTAAGAGCGGAAGTATGCAATGTATGCAAGTATGTAAGAGAGAAGAGTGATCGAGACAAATAGAGGGATAGGAGAATGGCAAGGGAATGATGTATGAGCACAGTGTGTATATTTTGTAATGAATGATTTTGAATAATATGATAAGAATTCGTTCGTTGTGGACATATCCCATCTTGGGTGAACAATGTTAAATATGGTGTCCCTATGTCATGATGTGTTTGTGTTCTGTTTATTGTGTGCATATGATGTGTGTATGTTATTATAAATAGGTTATATGTTATTATGTTTCTACGCACATGATATATAAGGCATAATAAACTAATTCTAAGAATAATGGTTATGAGGACTGCCTCCCATCCCTTCGTCACTA
>ML791039.1:665175-699161 GCA_009831015.1 Picea engelmannii
TTATGCAAGGTATATTTATCATTCTTTAGCTTAAGAATTGAGTTTTCTAAATTTTGGCATTAAAATTGAAAATTTATCAGAAATTACAGGATTTGACTAAATCCCGTAATTGCTCCTAAGTTCGTGTACTTGCAGAACACCTGGGAGAAATATAATACTTGGTTCATGATCCTTGATGTACAAGGATGTATAATGAGCTATCAGCTTCGATATATGAGCCTTCCAGGTGTCTGGTCAACGTTGGTCAAACAGGGCCACTTCAGCAGAAAATACCCTGTTTTAGCCTTAAATCATGGACAGTTTTGGATTTTCGTGGGATTTGGTCATATATTATGGATCTGAAGGGGGAATTCGACCTTCCTAGAATATATTATGGATCTGATCATGATATTTAGGATATTTATTATCATTTTTAGTTTTAAAACTCTTGTATAAATACTCTAAAGCATAGACTAGTATGACAACCTTGAATGTGAATGAAGAAACTTTGGAATTTGCAATCTTGAGATCGGTTCTACATTTTGTTCTTGATAATTCCTATGATATGATGATGTGAATGTTTTTGGATCTCTTTCTTAGCTGAGACAACTCAAGTGTACAAGTAAAGCATTGGAGGGCCCCCTTTGCCAAACTAGTACACTCTTTCTTTATGTTATTTTCAAGTAATCGTTGATACATGTTTTAGATTAGATCTTGTTGTATATGAGTTTTATTCATATATTGTTGTATTTATATGAATTCCATAGCTAATTCATATGCTTAATGTTTCAAAGCCTTACTCATATTGTGAATGATTTCTTGAATAAGAATTCAATGTGTGGTTTGTCTTCAAGCATTAAGATAATCATGAATGTTTTTTGAGTTATTTACGTTTTCAGTACTTTTGATTTAAATTGATGATAGTTGCTAATGAATGAAAGAAAACAATGAATGCACCTCTTGAATAAGAGTTTTGTCCTTTTAGCATTTGATAAGTCTTAGAACTAGTTCGAACATCTCTTGAATGCTTATTGTTGATACTCTTTAGGAAAACAATTGTTGAGTATTGTTATGAGATCTATGAATAGGACTTATGAACAGAAGCTTAGCATCTCTTCCATATTCATCCCTTAGAATAGGTTTTGGTTTATTCTCATTAAAGAATAAAAGTTATCTCTAAATCCATATATTTTGGATGTGCCTCTAAGTCTTACAAACACTGGATTGACAATCATTTGCACTCTAATTTACATCAATAGATTGGAGCCTAACATTACTCTCAAAGACAAATTTTAACATGTTGACAAATTGTATTAGATGTTTTATATGTTGTGTATTATATACGTACTAATTTGGAAATGAATGTATATATATGAGATTTTTCAGCAAAGATAGTAATCGGTCCGACAACAGAAGTAATAGGGGAAACATGGAAAAAGGGCCCAATGAATTTTGGCACAGAGGTAGAAATAAGAAGATGAGAATTTCCATCCACTTTGATGCAAATTCTGAGGAATTTAATTATTTAGTTCAAACTAGTAACTTGAATATCATGGGACACCCAGATTTCTAGCCCCCTTAGCCATCAATTAGACCCCCTTTTCAGACTAATGATCTTCAGCCTCATCTAAGTATTGTTGATATCCCTAATAAACCTCAATTAAAAGCTCATCCACTAGTCAACGATGGTTGGAACAATGCACCTTTTGTTCTCCTTCTAGTGTTGTTCATTGGTCAACCATGTCATTACCTCTCCCTCCTACACCTCCTCTACTATTGGTTCAGACAGTTGTTTCACATGTGCATTCCCTGTAGAAATTTCAATACAAATTAAGTATTTCATGTGATTCTCCTGATCTAACAATTATATGCCACTATTAAATACAAAATCGTTTCTACTATTATTCTTGCGGAAAATTAAACCACGATCACAAAGTGAAATATCAAGAACACATAACACAGAAGTTTTATCGGGAAAGCGTAAAGCTAAAAACCCCACTATCATATATTATGTATATCATGGATCATGAAACAATATCATACAAAAATCTAATCCAATAGATCTCAGTAAAATACAATCGTCTCACACTGTCATACAAAACTCAGCAAATACATGTGCCAATTTCTGTCTCCAAACAACCTGCCTCCTCTGTGCAATCCCTGCAAATTAGAATTCTCACAATTGATGATGTTGAATTGACTAGTTTGCACATGCTCAAAAGCATATCCACTGCATGTGTGATCAAATAACAACTGATTTCCAAACTGTCCCTTTCACCTGTTATCTCAACTGGGTCTCCATTAGATCTGACATGAATGTAGTTAACCGTGGAGAATCTTCAGTTGCATGTGAGTTCATTGATTTGAATTAATTAATAATTAATTCATTGAACTCTCACTAGTGCAATTTTAGTTACAACTAGTACAACTAAGTTTAACTCACTTAACTACACTTATAACCTTGTTACAACTTCAACTCACCTCCATGTCTTACCAACCAACCTTTGAACTCGAATTTCCCATTGTTAATTGATTTTCTATTTCAGTTAATTATATTCAAGTAATTATGAGATAATAGATTAATATTTATTGTCCAATTTATTTAAGGGAAAAGTAAATTAGACACATGTTTCTTGTTGACTTTTCAACACTCCCTCTCAAAAATAAAGGGATTATCCTTCACCCCAATCATGTCTCTGTGATATTCGAAATTGCTCCTGGTGAGCGCCTTCGTCAGAATGTCTACATCATGATCTTCTGTAGCAATGTATTGAAGCAACATGATATTCCGCTGCACACAATATCTGAGATGATGATACCAGATATTTATATGCTTATATCTATCATGAAACATAGGATTAATCGAGAGTTTAATGCAACTCTGATTATCACAATAAATCATTTTCAGATCTAAATGAGAACCAAACAAACCAACCGAGATCTTTCTTATCCATATAGCCTCACATGCAGCTTGACTGGCTGCCATGTATTTCGCTTACGCTGAACTAAGTGCCACGGATCTTTGTTTCCTCCTGTACCAAGAAAAAGTTGTAGATTCAATACTAAAGATCCCCCCTAATGTGCTCTTCATGTCTGTTGGGCTGCCCGCCCAATCTGCATCCGTGAAGCCATGCAACTTCACCTCATCTGTCTGTCTGTACCATAATCCATACTCATATGTGCCCTTCAGATATCTTAGGACATGCTTACCCACATTCCAAAAGAGTTTGGTAGGATTAACCATCGCTTGACTTAGTTGGTTAACCACATAGCAAATGCCTAGTCTTGTGTTCACTAAATACATTAGCAAACCCACTAATTGTCGATAGACAGTAACATCCACTACCTCTCCAGAAGTAGCATCCTCTTTCCTCCAGTTTCCTGGAAGAGAAGTATCCATGGGTTTTCATCCCTCCATGTGAAACTTACCTAGTATCTCCCTTGCATACTTTCTTTGAGACACAAAAACTTCACCATCTCACTGCCATATTTCCAATCCAAGGAAATAATGAAGAAGGCCCAAATCCTTCATCTCGAACTCCTTTGCAAGGTCATCCTTGCATGAGTGTATTACTTGCTCATCACCAGTCAGTATTAAATCATCAACATAAAGAACAATTATTAAGAGCTTACCCTCCACCAAAATTTGGTATAGGTTTGCATCCGCTTCACTTTTGGTCAAGCCCAATCCGGTGAAATAGTTGTCTATCCAAGTGTACCAAGCACGGGGTGCTTGCTTCAACCCATACAGTGCTCTCTTGAGTCTGCACACATGTGAATCTCGGTCAAAGGTCTAAAAACCTTCTGGCTTTTCAATGTACACTTCTTCCTCAATGATCTCGTTGAGGAACACAGTTTTTACATCCATCTGATGAATGCACCAACCCATCTATGCTGAGAGTGCAAGGATGAATCTTATGGAAGACTACCTTGCGACAAGTGAAAAGGTCTCATCATAATCTATCCCCTCGATCTGTGAGAAGCCTCGGGCCACAAACCTAGCCTTGTATTTCTCCACACTCCCATCAATAGATTGATTTACCTTGTAGATCCATCTCGAACCTACCACTGATTTGTCGACCAGTCTTGGGACAATTTCCCATGCACTGTTTTTACAATGGAGTCATACTCCTCTACCATAGCATCAACACAAGTGGGATCCTGCACTGCTTCCTGAAAGGAATATGGTTCAGTCACAATACATTTTCTCATGAGAGCCATGTATCCAGCAAATCGATTAGGAGATTGTCCTTGTCTGCGTTGTGAAGTAGGGGCTCCTACATTCTGTGCAGCATCTAGTCTCAATCTGTCAGCTTTCGTGGTGCACTTTCTGCCATTTTTTATGGATGGATCTGCTTGAGTGGTTTCCTCCACTCCATGAATCTCCTCATGTGGTTGATCCACATCTTGAGACTCATCTTTGGGAACCAGCAGTTCCTCTTCTACATGCAAGTCTAGCTCCCTCTCAAGCGACAACCGCATGGCTTTCCCCTCATCGAATTTTATATCCCGTCGCATAACAGTCATCTTACTGTTTGGAAAATACGCATGATAATTATGGGGTTTTTCTGTGTACCCCACAAATATCCCAACTTCAGCAGTTGGTTCCAGCTTCTTCCTGGAATCCTTGGTCACATGCACATAAACAGATGAGCCAAAAATTTTAAAATGAGAAACATCAGGTTTCTTACCAGTGAAAGCTTCTTCAAGTGTACTCATTCCAAGTATTCTATGAGGATAATGGTTCTGCACATAAACCGCAATATTGCATGCTTCTGCCCACAAATGTATTGGTAGGCCCTGATCATGCAACATCGCTCGTGTTGCACCCATGATCATTATGTTCTTTCTCTCTGTGACCCCATTTTTTTGTGGGTTATGAGGCGCTATGAGTTCTCTTCAAATTCCTTCTCTGTTGCGGAAGTCTTTGAATTCATTAGAGATGTATTCTCCACCATTATAGCTCCTTAGAGCCTTCACTTGCTTCCTCGACTCTTTCTCCACCAATGTTTTAAACTCACGGAACTTTGAGAATGTTTGATCCTTCTTCTGCATGAAGAATATCTATCATTTACGAGAAAAGTCATCAACAAAAATAACATAATACCTATGTTTTGTTGTTGAAGCAACTGAGAATGGTCCACACACATCTGTGTGAATTCTCTCCAGGATCACCGAAGCACGCTTCTCCTTTTCATGAAAAGTGGACTTTACATACTTCCCCAGGTTGCACCCCTTGCACTGATCTAACTGAGCAAGTGTTCCCCTTGGAAGTCCAATAGATATTTGTTGCATGATCCTCAAGGATCCATGATGAATATGGCCCAATTGCATGTGCCATAATTCGCCCTCATCTCGGCTCACCACTTTTTTTGCCTTGCCCATCATGGCACCGCAGCCATCTACCTCCAACATGTAGAGATTCTTAACTCAAATCCCTATCTTCTTGACTTGACTCGTTGCTTTATGTCACAAGAACGCTTTTCCATCACTAAAAACAACATCATAGCCTCTGTCCTCCAACATAATGACTGAGACCAGGTTTTTCTTTAGACCTGGAACATGCATAACATTTTTCAATTGAAATGGTTTACCTGACTCCCTCTGAAATATTATGGTACCAATACCAGTCGCACTGTATCATCCATCGTCTCCCATCTCTATATGCATTATGAGATCTTTCTCCTCCAAGTCAATGAAATACTCTTTATCTCCCATCATGTGGAAGGAAGCGCCACTATCCAAATACCACACCGATCCCGATGCACTTGAATCCATGCATGCGATCAAAGCGAAGTCAAGTTCAAATTGTGAGACAAAATCCTCACCAATTGTAGCTCCAACAACTGTCTTGTTCTTCCTCTTCTACAGAAAGTTAGTAGCAAGATGTCCATGTTCATGACAGTGAAAACACTTCACTTTGGACAAATCCATCTTCTTGACTTTAGACTTGGATTTTGAATGGAATTTCTTCCCTTTCCCTTTCCTTGCCTTGACATTCAAAGCACAATCCTCTTCATCATCATGCTTTGATGAAGATCCATCTTTGGTATTCCACCTAAACTCCTCTTGCACTAGATCCGACCATAGTCGTTCCCAATCCAGAAATTTTTCCCTTCCATTGACAGAGTCTTGATAATTGTCCCAACTCTTGGGAAGTCCTAGGAGAGCCAAGCTCACCAAATCATCAACAGCGATTGTTATTCCCACACTTCCAAGCTCATCTCGACATTGGACAAACTTTGTGAGATATTTTGGAATGGTGTCTCCCTTCTCCATCTTGATCTTCCTGAGTTTATCTTTGAGTGCCAATTTCCTATGCTCATTGTTGTTTTGAAACAAATTCGTCAAAACCTTCCACATTGCATGTGGTGTGGTTTTCCAATGGATACTTGAGACAATGTGGTCTCGTACTCCCTCCAACAGAATCCTCCTCGCCTTTGCCACTTTCTTTTGCCATGCATCAATATTTGCAGTGTCTGTTGCATCCGGCTTAGGAACATCTTTGTCAATGTAATCCTTCAAGACATTGTCTTCGAGTACTGCTTCCATCCTGTCCTTCCAAGCAATGTAGTTTGGGTTTCCCTCGAGTGCATACTCCAACCTCAAGCCATTGAAAGTCATTTTGATCTTGAATCAATTGTCGCACCAAGAAAATCCTACAAATTTGAATGTTATCCAACCACAAAACTCAACTGTTGCAATTCCTCTTGCCCTGGGAGGTTTGCACCCCACCTAAGAGAAGCCTAAGGGAAGTTCGCACCCTACCAGTGTCTAGCCTACGAACTCTTGGAGGAAGTTCACACTGTAATGCATTGTGGGGTGAGGGAAGTTCACACCTCTCCTTCAAGCATCCTGCAAGAATCTTGATGAAGTTCGCACCTCTCCTTTTAGTAGGGTGCAAGAATTTATTCTCTTAGAAATGAGCGTAGTTTTCAGTACTAAGGTTTACACCCTGCTAGAGATGGGACCTGCAAAAATATTATTATGTTCGCACCTCACTTTCGTGGCCTCCATGTCTCTGATACCATGTAGAAATTTCAATACAAATTAAGTATTTCCTACAATTCTCCTGATCTAACAATTATATGCCACTGTTAAATACAGAATCATTTCTACTATTATTCTTGTGGAAAATTAAACCACGATCACAAAGTGAAATATCAAGAACACATAACACAGAAGTTTTACCGGGAAAGCGTAAAGCTAAAAACCCCACTATCATATATTATGTATATCATGGATCATGAAACAATCTCATACAAAACTCTAATCCAATAGCTCTCAGTACAATACAATCATCTCACACTGTCATACAAAACTCAGCAAATACATGTGCTAATTTCTGTCTCCAAACAGCCTGCCTCCTCTGTGCAATCCTTGCAAATTAGAATTCTCACAATTGATGATGTCAAATTGCCTAGTTTGCACATGCTCATAAGCATATCCACTACATGTGTGATCAAATCACAATTGATATCCAAACTGTCCCTTTCACATGTTATCTCAACTGGGTCTCCACTGGATCTAACATGCATGTAGTATCGTGGTGAATCTTCAATTGCATGTGAGTTCACTGATTTGAATTAATTAATAATTAATTCACTGAACTCTCACTAGTGCAAGTTTAGTTACAACTATTATAACTAAGCTTAACTCACTTAACTACACTTATAACTCTGTTACAACTTCAAGTCACCTCCATGTCTTACCAACCAACCTTTGAACTTGAATTTCCCATAGTTAAATGGTTTGCCATTTCAATTAATTATATTCAAGTAATTATGAGATAATAGATTAATATTTATTGTCCAATTTATTTAAGGGAAAATTAAATTAGACACATGTTTCTAGTTGACTTTTCAACATTCCCCTCGGCTCCCTAAAAATTATGAATCCATTGTTATTGAGCCACAACCAAGTAGAGGAAAGTGTTCTGCCATATCAGTTAGTTCAAACTCCTTTGAAACATTTTCCTACACCATCAAATCCTTGTTGCTTAGACTTGAAGGTTGTGTGAGAAAGATTACCTTTAATGACATGCGCTCGAAGATTTCAAAGGGTGAAGAGAAGAAATCTACAGATGCAAATTTGATCAAACATAGAGCAACTTTGTCAAAGGGAAGTGGACAAAGACGAACAACTTCATAGAAAAAATATGATTTTTAGCTTTATTTTATTTTCATGGTGACCTCGATTTGACTTTGAGGCACATATATTTTTGGACAGCTGATATTATTATTATTATTATTGAGGAAACTTATATCATGCTTTAAAGTTTTGGGAGATACAAGTGTCTATTATTATGAGGCATGATTATTTGAGTTGTTTATATTTATTTTTATGATGATATGTGCATAATGAGTGGTTATGATTATGGAGGAACAAGGGAATGATTGAAAATTATATAAATAAAGACATACAAAGGAGCCCCACCTATTAGTTATTATATATATTTATTATTTATCCTTATCATAAATAAACTTGTCCTATTATTAACTAAAGTTATTTAACTTTAATAACTAAAGGTAGTTGAACTACTTGAAAACTACCATTTGGAGAATAAAAAGAAGAAAAGAAGGACAAGGAGGACATGAGAAATTAGAGAGAGATACTTCTGATAAGGATTACTCTAAAAGTGACAAAGAAGAAAGGACTAAGAAGCATAGACATTTAACATGCTTCAGAAGAGTCAAGACTTGATGAGCTTGTGGCTTGGATTGATCCAGTTTATTTCAGCCTTGGTCTTTTTCTTTCAAACATCACTTGTCTTTGTATGATTTTAAATACCATCCTAGACTTTTAAGTTTGATTCTAGTCCATACCCTTGTAGGGGTTTATAAAGAGGAATTTGGTTGTAACTCAGAAAAATCATCATTAATAAAAATCTAGTTTCTTCTCAATTGAGACTTGTAGTTAATGGTTTTCAGATGTATGTGTTCTTTATTTATTATTTTAAACTTTAATAAGATTTATACATAAACACTTTTACATTTTTTTTGAAAAGCATACAATTTGATAAATAGCATCAACCCAAGAACATATTTCTTGAGTGTCGATTGATAATTTTGAACAGGATATAATCCCAGAGTAACATTTATGCTTATCTCGTTTAGCCTAATGAGATTCGAAAATGCTTGAGTGAGGAATTTCCATTCGTCCTCGCAACAATTTGTTTCCTCTTTGGAGGTCACAGTTTCACATTCAGAGGGGGGTAGGGTAGGGTATTTACACCTATGTAGACTTTATCATTCAAATCATTGCACGGATGGGGTCCCTTATCCCACAAATAAGGGGGTCTCATACACCAATTTGGTGTTTGGATTGGTCGTTAACTTAAATTAGATTATATATATATATATATATATATATATATATATATATATATATATATATATATATATATATTAGATAATTTAAGGTGAATTCATTATGATTTTAATTAATGTGAGATTTAATTTTTTAAGGGCTCAAAGTAGTTATAATATAAAATGCTATATATTTAGTATTTCAAGAATATGTATTATATCTCATGATGATATCACCAAGATCTTAACCAATGCAAATTTTGTATGTAATTAAATTTTGTCAAATGAAAATATGACACAAAATAATCTTTGACTTCTATAGATCCAACTCAACGATTATCATTGACCCAATTTCTTGAAACTCTATTCTTTTATGAATTCCAACTCATCAATGCATATTTTTCTTATGAGGCATGCTTTAGACCCCAAATTTACTCTAATGTTGAGTTGCAACTAGCAAACCCCAAAATCAATAATGGTTGTTGGGCCAAAATCTGAATGGGTTTCCTATTGCAAATGGTGTGAGGTATAATTGAGACTTCTCACTAGGGATAACCCCTGTTGTTGATCAAGGTCATTTTTGTTGGACTAACCTCCCACTCAAGGTGATGTTGGTGGTTTGGAAGTTTACTAACACATGCAGATTTTGGTGTAATGGAAAACCTTAACATGGTATTAGATCATTGGCCCAAATTCAATTGCCCTAAGTTATTTCAAAGGGGGGTGTTGGACTAACCACTGCATGCCTAGGAATCGATCATGTGGATTAACCGGCACCTTGGGAACATGGGACTAACGACCCACTCAAGGGGATGTTCTTGGTTTGGAAGTTTACTAACACCTATGTATTTTCTAACACTTGTGGGTTTATTTGCAAATCATGGATAAACAAAATTTGGAAGGGTCCCCATTATTTTATGAAGAACTCATATCATAATGGGTGGTTGTTATCTTGGCTCAACAAACTCCTGAAGGGAGATGATGGATGATGGCCTAGGGTTAAGGTCACAAGTCTTGAAAGGTCATTAGGTCAAAGTTTTTTATTGTTATCTAGGGACATTAGAAGGATATGAAACTCTAATTACATGAGTATGGGATTGACATAGTTTTGACATGATGATATTTTGATTATGTTACATCTCCTTATGCATATGTTATGATATGATTTAATTAATATTAGTGATGTAGGGAACCTATTAAGTGAATTCTTGAAAAGGTGTTCATGATTGTCTAGGAGAAATCCAAGGTGGGAGTCTAAGACTAAGACCCACAGAGATTAACATGTGATATAATGCAATTGAATTTGATTATAATATTTATATATTGTTAATTTACTTGATATGTTCGTTCTTTCATTCCCAAGTGGGTGTGGGACATTGTTAAGCCCTAGAAAAAACCCTATTTTATGTATAAAACCCCTTATTAAGCCATAGATATTGAATTATTACAATTCTAGTGTTATATTTGTATGTCCTTTAGAACCCTTCATTGCACCCTTCCATTATAATTGTACTCTTTGTCTCCTATATATTTAACAAGGAGACTTATTCTTAGGATCATGTTATCTCATCTCATATTGTATTCTGAATTGGATATATTGTAAAAGGAGGTTTTCCCCTCAAAATGGGTTGTAATCATTGACTTTTTATCATTTTTTAAGGCGTTGGATCATACCAAACATGACTGGAGGCTTTGATTGATATATAGAGTCCTTTTTAAGAATATGTGGAATAAATAAGTTGGTTAGCTTACCAAACCAATCTATCTAGGAGTACAGGTGTATGGGCTTACCGGCTTTAAGTACTTCCACAATGAAAATAAAGGGATGATGTTTATATTTTGTGGACTCCTTACTCTCCAACGGTTAAACCTTCCAAATTTTGAGTTAGTGTGAGGTAAATATGAGTGACCCATGATGATATTATTTCACTTTAAAAAATTACCCACTCTTAAGGAACAACTTGAAATATTAGTATTTTAATGAAAACAGATTTTTTTAATTTCTGTGCAAGTTAAATAATAAAGGAAATTATTAAATTGACACTTAGGGGGTGATAATTCACCTAATTAAGAAATAAATATAATTGGGAAAAAAGTGAGGATGTCACCTACGAGTGAATATTTGGTAATTAAGAAAAATTTAAGACATTTGCATGGTGTTGAGGTGTAAAACCTCAAAGAGATTATAAATATAGAGGGTATCTATATGATTAAGGGAGACATGAACCATAAGGAAACATTGATAAAATATATTAAAAGGTTGTGTACTAAACTTCAATGGTAAGTTGGATCTAGAAGGATGCTAAACATTATTGTTGTACTAATCCCCTTGTTAGAGGATGACAAGTTCAGTTTGTGGAAAGACCACCACTAGAACATATTATGATTTTAAGTTTTATTTTAGCACCTGATTGCAACCCCACACAACGCAAGGGTTCCAGGGAAAAAAAATTTACCTTAGCATGGTTGGATGGAAACCAGTGGGTACACATTGAGTTCGCAAAGGGAAATAATTTGGACGTTGGAGCACTTCTTCAACTTGTGGAATTGAGTATCTAGTCAAATATAACTTGGGCTAATTTTAAAGTTTTTCCTACATAAATTTATATGGATACGTTTCTACTAACATGTGCACTGTGGAACAAAAAATGGGTATCCTTGTAACATAGTGATGCAGGAGCATCGCCAACAACATTCAATGAGTCCAAGTGGAGGACAACTCAGCATCCAGTGCACACATTCAAAATGTTTTGGATTCCAAGAAGAGCACGTCACTTTAATGTTTTGAAAGTATTGTAATTAAAGGCCCGTAAGATTTTGAGGCAAGAGCCATTGTAAACAATCCAGGAGATTGTAATTTATTTAATGCCTAAAGGATTGTACATATTTGGAGCATCGAATCCTAGCTATCTTGTAAATACTCATTTATTTGTAATAAGCTTAGTGGTAGAATGTTTTAATTATGATGTGAAATCACTAGAGTAGTCAAAAGGAAGGATCGAGAAGCCCCTCCATGTATAAATGTATGTAATCTATGCCCAAAAGAGGTTGTTGAGGTTATTGTTATTGTTATTGAAGAGAGTTGTGGTCATTTTACTAAGGAGTTGTTGGAACTCTTGTAAATGTTTTGTTGAAGGAATATAATAGAGGAGATTTGCTTCACATGTCTGAGTTTTCTTATCTCTAAGTTATTTGGGTAATGTTATGTTATCTATGTTTCTATGTTTATATGCTTTTGTGTATTCCATGTTTGAATGAATGAACCTTCAATGTTCTATGTGTTTCAATTGTTTCTCTTATGAAATCCTAGTGCAAGGAGTGCACAGTGGCCACGCAAGGAGTGTGAAGGCAGAGTCATTTTCAGACTCAATAGCTCAAGAGAGATAGCGTGAATTTCATTGAGTGAGTGAAAGAAGTGCACATATACTTGTTTGAGTATAAAATCTTGAAGGATAGACCCATGAAAGGTGTGCACAGGTCCAACACTTAGAAAAGTGTTGAAAAGGTTCAGAGGAGAGGGAGCGCAAGGAGTGCGCGGGAGATTTTTCTCAGGAAGGATAACGAGATTTAATTCTCAAAAGGAAGAATCCCTTTTGTTTGGAGGTTGAGCAGACGAGATCCGCCCAGGGAGGATCCAAACCTTTTTCATTTGTCATATCTGGGAAAGGAGCACGGGTGTTAACCCTTTAAGTCCGTCGAACTTCGCAAATTCGAAAAAAAATTAGGTGTGTGTTGTCGAGGAAGCAAATTTCCTGAAGTCCCAAAGCCCGAAATCAATCTGGACCATTGGTAGATGGAGGACACGTGTCCACAGATAAACAATTATCTGGAAGTCTGACTATCCAGGAACTTGAAGTGTTTTTGCAAGAGTGAGCAAGACTCCTGAAGCTCCAAATCTTGGAGCATATCCTAACCATTGGCGCAACGAACACGTGTCGACAGATCTCAGAGTTCGGAATTCGACACTCTTAAAGTTTTGAGGTGTGATTTGGTTTTGGGTCGAAATTTCCCGAAGGTCAGATCCCATCTCGACCATCCATTGGTGAGGACACATGGACCATTGATTGAATCCCTTTGTGTGTTTGGAATTTGGCACTCTCGAAGGAAGCATGGTTCAAGGCATGAAAAGATCTGAAACCCGGAGCCCAGAGTAAACGTAGGTCATTGATATGAGGTGAGCATCAGTCGTTTGTTCCAAGAGATTTGGAGTTCGAGAGTTCGGAGGTATTGAGTGTTGGAGTGGATATAAATCTCGACACCCGAAGTCCTGAAAAATCTATGAGATCTCAGTGTGTAGTGTGATTCATTGATCCCCATTGTTGTTTGGTTGTTCACAAATTCGACGTTTGGGAGAATCCTAGTGTGTTGTTGTTATAACTTATGAAGCCCAGAGCTTCAAAGTGTCAGAGTTCCTACGGGTTAAAGAGCTTAGCCCGCGGTTTTGGACCAAGGTCACATGGTTTTCTCTGTTGAAGTGATAAGACCCTCGCGTACACAAAATTTCATTCGGGGGAAAAGAAAAAGACATGTGGTAGAGTATTTTGAGGGTTCAAAAAGGACCCGAGAGCTAATTCAACTCCCTTAAGTGAATGATCCTTAGACCGCAAGGTCATGCGAACCCCTGGGAGTGGTGGGGGTTTGCATCAAGTGGTATCAGAGCGGGAAAATAAGCTATGTGAGAAAAGGAAATCTAGAATCATGCCTCCAAGAAGACGCAGGGAGAGACATGTAGTCAATGCAGCTATGTAAGAGGAAATGAGACAACTTCGTGCAAGGTTGGATGCCATGGAGACAATAAAAAGAAGAGCACCCGAAGTTGATGACGACAGCGAAACTGAAAATGAAGATGTAGAAGCAAAAGAAGTTGCAGGAGAACAAGCAACAAAGGAGTGACTGTTGAGAGATGTTGTCAAGCTAGGAACCAGAGAAAAAATGGAAGTCATGATGTATGAAGGTAATTTGAATGTATAAGAATTGCTTGACTGGATAAGTGCTTTAGACAAGTACTTTGACTATGAGGAAATTGATTATGAGAAGAAGGTAAATCATGTAGTGACCAAAGTGAAGAGACATGCAGCTTTATGGTGGGACGAGTTGCAAGTTGACAGAAGGAGGAAAGGTAAGTCCAATATTTAGAGTTGGGATAGAATGGTAGCTAAGTTCAAGGCTAAATTCATACCCAAATATTATCAGTTAAATATATTCAGGAAGTTGCAGAAACTAAGACAAAAAGTTTTTTCGTTGAAAGAGTATACTGAATAATTTTATAAGCTAAACATAAGCTAATTTTATGACACAGGGAGAATGATGAAGAAAAAGTTTCTAGGTACATTAATGGATTGAGGTACGAAATCCGGGATGATATTATCGTGATGGAAATGAGAACTGTGGAATATGCTTATCAAGTAGCCCTGAAGGAAGAAGAAAAGTTGGCAAGGAAGCAGAGTCAATGGAACAAAGGAAAGACTCCTAAGAGAGAAGTTCCAAAAACCTAGAGGAGAAGCTGGAAGATATAACAATCAGATAGTGAGAGGAGGAAGTTCTAGAGGAGGGAACTATGGAGGAATAAATTATTTTCCCAAAGGTAGAGGAAGAGCCAGAGGAGTACAAGTGAAGCGTTATGCTTGTGGAAAAACATGGCACATGTCTTGGGAATTTCCTGAAAAGAAAAATGCAGGAGGTGGAGAAGCTCACATATCTGAGGCACGGAAAAAGAATGTGGAGACAGAGATGAAGGAAGAAGAAGTGGAAGAAGGAAGATCACTCATGATGAGAAAATCTCTCATAAATCCATAGAACGAGGTACGAGAACCAGAGAAGAGGAAAAAATTGTTCAGAATTGCTTGCAAGACCAGAGATAGGGTATGTAAGGTGATCATAGACAGTGGGAGAAATGATAACTTGGTATCCATGGAGATGGTGGAGAAGCTAAACCTAGAGATGACTACACATCTGAATCCGTACAAGGTGTCGTGGTTGCATAAAGGACATCAAGTCATGGTAAGTATACAATGTAAATTTGAGTTTAAAATAGGTGGTTATAGGGATGAAGTTTTATGTGATGTCATACCTATGGATGTTTGTCATGTTCTATTGGGGAGACCTTGGAAATATGACAGGAATGTCATACACGATGGGAAGAAGAAAAATTATACCCTTGAGAAGAATGGGTGTAAGCATATGTTGTCGCCAATAGAAGATAAAGGAGTCAAAGAAGAAGATAGTCCTAGTATACTTCTCATGAGTGGGAAGGAACTCTTGAAAGAAGTCAAGAAATACTAGAAACTACAGTTTGTTGTTGTAGGTAAGTTGGGAGTCATTCTTACAAGAACTTTTATGAATTATTTACCTGTAGAAGTTCAGGAGTTATTGGATGAATTTGTTGATATTGTGGTCGATGAGTTACCTCACACTTTACCACCCATTAGGAGTATCAGTCACCATATTGGCCTTATTCTGGGAGCAATTTTACCGAACAAATTAGCATACAGATTAACCCCTCAAGAGAATGAAGAGGTCAAGAAGCAATTCCAAGAGTTGTTGGATAAAGGTTTGATCAGGGAAAGTTTGAGCCCATGTGTCATACCAACTGTGTTGAGTCTGAAGAAGGATGGAGGTTGGAGAATGTGCACAGATTCTAGAGCCATAAACAAGATAACCATCAGGTATAGATTTCCTTTACCCATAATGGATGATTTAATGGATTTCTTGACTAGATCTAGTTATTTTTCCAAAATAGACTTGAAGAGTGGTTATCATCATATAAGGCTAAGAGAGGGAGATGAATGGAAAATAGCATTCAAAACAAATGAAGTATTGTATGAGTGGCTTGTTATGTCATTTTTCTTAACAAATGCTCCAAGTACGTTCATGATATTAATGAATGAAGTACTCAAATATTTTATTGGTAAGTTTTTGATTGTTTATTTAGATGATATCCTAATTTCCAGTAAGACTGAAGAAGAGCATTTGAGACATTTGAACATGGTGTTGAGGAGGTTGCAACAGGAGAAGATGTTGGTGAATTTGAAGAAATGGTCTTTTATGAAAACATAACTTGTGTATTTGGGGTTCGTAATCTCTTCAAATCAATTGAAGATGGATCCAAAGAAGGTGAGGGAAATAAGAGAATGGCCTTCTCCAAGAAGCGTGTTTGAAGTAAAGAGTTTTCATGAGTTGGCGAGTTTTTACAAGAAATTCATCGGGAATTTCAGTAGTATATGTGCACCCATATTGGATACCATAAAGAAGGAACATGGATATTTTAATTGGACAGAAGAATATGAGAAGGGATTTAGAGTGTTGAAAGAAAATATAAAAAAACAACCTATTTTAGTTTTGCTAGATTTTAAGAAGACTTTTAAGGTCAAATGTGATGCAAGTGGAGTAGCCATTGGCGCAGTTTTAAGTCAAGATAATAAGCATGTTTATTATTTCAGTGAGAAGTTGAATGATGTTAAGAGGAAGTATTCAACATATGAAAATGAATTTTATGTTGTAATTCAAGCTTTGAAAAAGTGGAGGCATTATTTTATCCTAAGAGAGTTTGTTTTGTATACTGACAATCAGGCTTTGCAATTTATAACCAGATAAGAGAAATTGAACCAGAGACATGTCAAATGGATAGAATTCATGTAGAATTTTACTATTGTTATTAATCATATCAGTGGAAGCGCTAACAAGTTGCAGATGCTTTGAGTAGGAGATGTTTGATCTTGCAGGAATTCCAAGTGGAGACATTGTGATTTGAATACCTCAAGGAGATGTATCAAGAAGACCCAGATTTCAAGGAAGCTTATGAAGCACGTGAGAACCCTTTGCTAAGAGGAATAAATCAATGGATGGAGTATCTGATCCAAGACTAATTGTTATTCAAGGGAATTCGATTGTGTATCCCGAAATACTCAATGAGGGACAATTTGTTAAAGGAGAAACATAGTGGAGAATTGGTTGGACATTTTCCCCATGATAAAATGTATGCATAGTTGAGTTCTTCGTACTATTAGCCAGGCATGAGGTTTGATGTGAAGAAGTTCTTGGAAAGATGTAGAATCTGCCAATATGCTAAAGGAAAGTAGCAAAACATTGGATTGTATCAACCATTTCCTATTCCAGACAGGTTGCGGGATGCTATAAGTATGGATTTTGTTCTGGGATTGCCAAGAACCCAGAGAGGAAGTGATTCAATCATTGTGGTGGTTGAAAGATTTTCGAAGATGATGCATTTCATACCATGTTATAAAACCAGTGATGTTACCCATATAGAAAATGTATTTTCCAAGGAGATTGTGAGATTGCATGGGTTGCCCAGGAGTATAGTTTCAGACATAGATACTAAATTTGTGGGACATTTTTGGAGGACCTTGTGGAAGAAGATGGGGACAAGTTTGTCTTTCAGTTCAGCATATCATCCTTAGAAAGACAGGCATACTTAGGTAGTGAATCAAAGCTTAGGGAATTTGTCAAGGATTTTGGTCACTGAACATAACAGTCAGTGGGATCAAATTATGCCCCAAGCAAAGTTTGCATATAACGACTCACCAAATAGGAGTACTGGTAAAAGTCCATTCCAGATAGTATATGGGATGCATCCAAGAGGAATTTTAGAATTGAGATATTTGGGAAGAGATGAATTACGAAGTGCAAGAGCAGAGGGCTTCGTTGCATAAATGCAGAAGTTACATGATCTAATCAAAGGACAACTACAAAATATCAGCCAAAGATACAAGGACAAAGTAGACTAAAGAAGAAGAGAAGTTAATTTTGAAATTGGAGATCAATTCTTTTAGTACACTTGAGGAAAGAAAGATTTATGAAAAGGAAGTATAATAAGTTGAAGATGAAGAAGATAGGACCTCGGAAAATCCTCGGAAAATTATCTACAAATTCTTATGAGATTCAACTACCAAAGTACATTTGAATATCACCAATATTCAATGTAGTAGACTTATACCCTTACAAGATGGATGATACAGAAGGGACAGATGATTGAGAGGATATTCAATGGAAGCGGAAAATTCCCATAGTAGAGAATCCACAGATAGAGAATATTTTGGACCAGAGGATTGCTAAGAAGACAAGGGGAAAAGTTTGTTTTGAGTCTCTAGTTAAGTTGAAAGATCATCTAGCAGAAGATGCCAGTTGGATAACTGAAACTGATATCCAGAAACATGGAAAAATAATGGAGGAGCTCATGGACAGGAGTCCATGAATATTTTTGTCTAGAAGAGTATGATACAGGAGCATCGCCATAATCATTCAATGAGGCCGAGTGGAGGAAAACTCAACATCCAGTGCATGCATTCAAAATGTTTTGGATTCCAATGAGAGTCTGTCACTTTAATGTTTTGAAAGTATTGTAATTAAACACCCATAATATTTTGAGGCAAGAGCCATTGTAAACAATCCAGGAGATTGTAATTTCTTTAATGCCTAAAAGATTGTACATATTCGGAGCATCAACTCCTATCTATCTTGAAAATGGTCATTTATTTGTAATAATATTAGTGGTAGAATGTTTTAATTATGATGTGAAAGCACTAGAGTAGTCGGAAGGAAGGCTCGAGAATCCCCTCCATGTATAAATTTATGTAATCTATGCCCAAAAAAGGTTGTTGAGGTTATTGCTATTGTTGTTGAAGAGAGTTGTAGAGAGAGTTGTAGTCATTTTACTGAGGAGTTGTTGGAACTCTTGTAAATGTTTTGTTGAAGGAATATAATAGAGGATATTTACTTCACATCTCTGAGTTTTCTTATCTCTAATTTATTTGTGTAATGTTATGTTATCTATGTTTTTTGTTTATATGCATGTGTGTGTATCCCATGGTTGAATGAATGAACCTTTCATGTTCTATAAGTTTCAATTATTTCTCTTTTGAAATCCTAGTGTAAGGAGTACACAGTGGCCATGCAAGGAGTGCAAAGGCAAAGTCGTTTTTAGACTCAATAGCTCATGAGAGATAGCGTGAATTTCTTTGAGTGAGTGCAAGGAGTGCACATATACTCATTTGAGTATAAAATCTTGAAGGATAGACCCGTGCAAGGTGTGCACAGGGCCAACACTTAGAAAAGTGTTGAAAAGGTTCAGAGGAGAGCGAGCGCGAGGAGTGCGCAGGAAATTTTTCTAAGTCTCGAGCTTAGGAGAAGTAGCACAGAGTGTGTGCCAGGGTCTGAGTCTTTAAAATTTGACAAAGGTCGGGAAGGATAGAGAGATTTAGTTCTCGAAAGGAAGAATCCCATTTGTTTGGAGGTTGAGAAGACGAGATTCGCCGAGGGAGGAGCCAGACCTTTCACAGTGATCATATATGGGAAGGGAGCGCAAGTGTTAACCCTTTAAGTCCTCCAAACTTTGCAAATTCAGAAACTTTTAGGTGTGTGTTGTGGAGGAAGCAAATTCCCTGAAGTCCCGAAGACCAAAATCAATTTGGACCATTGGTAGACAGGGGGCACGTGTCCACGAATAAACAGGTTTCCAGAAGTCTGACTATCTAGGGAACTTGAAGTGTTGTTGCAAGAGTGAGCAAGACTCCCGAAGCTCCGAAGCCTGGAGCAGATCCTATTCCTTGGCACTAGGAACACTTGTCGACAAATCTCAGAGTTCGGAATTCGACACTCAAGGAGTTTTGAGGTGTGATTTGGTTTTGGGTCAAAATTTCTCGAAGGCCCGAAGGTCAGAGCCCATATCGACCGTCCATTGGTGAGGACACGTGGACCATTGATTGAAGCCCTTCGTGTGTTCAGAATCCAACACTCTAAAAGGAAGAGTGGTTCAAGGCGTGAAAATCTCTGAAGCTCGGAACCCGAAGTAAACGTATGTCGTCGATCTGAGGTGAGTGTTAGCCTTCCAATCCACGAGATTCATAGTTTGCGAGTTCAGAGGTATTGCGTGTTGGAGCTAGTAGAACTCTTGACGCCTAGAGTCCCGAAAACTCTATGAGTTGTAGATCTCAGCATGTAGTGTGAGTTGTTGATCCCCGTTGTTGTTTGGTTGTTCGCAAATTCGGCGTTCGGGAGAATCCTAGTGTGTTGTTGTTAAAACTCCCAAAACCCAGAGCTCTGAAGTGTCGGATTTCATGCGAGTTAAGGAGATTATCCCACAGTTTTGGCCCGAGGTCATGTGGATTTCTCAGCTAACATGATAAGATCCTCACGCACGCAAAATTTCGCGCAAGGAAAAACAAAAAGGCTTGTGGTAGAATATTTTGAGGGTTCAACAAGGACCTGAGAGCTAATTAAGCTCCATTAAGTGAATGATCCTTAGACCGAGAGGTCACGCGAACCCCTGGGAGTGGTGGGGGTTTGCATCACATAGTTTCACAACGGATATCATGGATGTTTTATGGTTGTTTATTTGAATTTTTTGTTCACAAGTTTGGTAGCTAACATTTGGTGGTAGTAGGCTTAAAAATGCTTACTTAAGCTTATGGGAATTTGTTGTGGAAGTTATCTTGCCTTAATTTTTTTTTTTAAAAAGAGACAATGTCCTCTAAAAGAAGAATGGTTCCTTTATCAATGGTAGTTGGGTTGTCTTAACTTGCAAAATATCGAGAGGGTAACTCTTATCTATCTTGTAGGTAATTGTACTATTTTCTTCCATTTGAGAATTCATGGTTTCTCTATGAATTAGTTATAATATTTCCCTTGTGCTTGTGATCATTGAGTTTAGCCTTGTGCATTTTGAACGAACGATTATAAGGGAAACGACTTGCAATTGTTACACATGTGGGTACCTACGGATGGGACTTATATAGATAGTATCCAACCACCACTGTCAAGTCTAGAACCGGCGGTCACAAGATGTAGTGACAAAAATTGGAAAAAAATGGAACATAAACATTTCTTTAACTTTTTTTTGTGTTTCTTCTAGGTCTCATTTATATGGGAGAACAAATGAATGGTGACTGTCCTTAATCTCCTATTCGTTCGTTTCCATTATTTGTGTTTGGAATAGACATGGAATTAGAGTTAGAACCATGGTTACGTAAACTTGGGCAATATATTCGATGATAATGAATGCTAACTCCAAGTTTTAGTGGTATTCTTATGTGGTGAATGTTATATTGATATCATGAGATTAATATATGTATAGAGATTAGCGTAGCTTTTCTCCTTGTGTCTTGTTATCTTGTGCTTTATTTCATTATCTTGTGATTTATTTCTTAATATGATATCAAAGCTTCTTTAATCTTACAAAAACTTGATAATTTCATGGTAGTGATCAATGTAATTGAAAAAAAAAAAAAAAAAAAAACATGGTAGTGTTCCATGAGAATATTGATATTGTAATCCACTAGAGGTGAAATACATATAAATGATGTTGCTAAGTTGACTATGAAGTAAAAGGATATGAAATTTACATAGCGTGTACATCTACAACAGATATACATCCTATTGAACACATAATGGCAAAGACTAACGATATATATACAACTGATTGAAGATATACATCCTATATACATCCTATTGAACACATAATGGCAAAGACTAACGATATATATACAACTGATTGAAGATATACATCCTATTGAACACATAGTGGCAAAGACTAGCAATATGCAACCGATCTCATCAAAATCAACCTCAATCATATCAAGCAATTTGCCAAGTATCATAGCAATCTACTCGATTAGTTGTAAAAACACACAGATTTGGTTTAAATCTGTTGGTTCTATTTTTCAAGATGGCATCTCACCGTGATAAGAGTAAAATTCTCTTGTAATCATTGCAGATCTAATTTATATCTATTTTATTTTATGGCATGGAGCATCCACCCAAAATATCACAGAAATAAAATGGACTGATTTTTTTTTGTCCGCTACAACTGTTGAATAATAGTTTAATCTACCAGCACATAGATCCAGATTAGGTTGTAGAATCGATTGTATGCCACTTGTTTTTTTGGCAGATTGTTGTTTGTGAGGGCATAAACATGTTGTTGCAAATATATTCAAATGAAAATCACCCAGCAATCAAATCGCTTGCCTAATATAGCACTATACACTCTTTTCACATGTTTGAAGTCGCCAATTCTCATCCTAATAAACAGATAGTTTGAGAAGATCGCAGCCTGAGGAGAGCAAGAGGAGATAACATATTCCAGATCCACTGCCATAATACATAGATCTGTTAGTATCTCAGCACATTATATCACTCTGTGTCAAGTTCGTTATTAGCACCCCGTTGAGAGAGATTGGATTGTTTTTTAATACTAGATTTCATCTCCTATGTTGCTTTAAATCTCTCTCAACCTTGCAATCTCAGAATATCCCCAGGCCACCTCCACCTTTGATTGAGGAAGAACCCTGTCTTAAGATTGCAAAAGTGAGCTGAAGAGCCAACGATCTGCATAGAAATAGATTTTGTGTAAAGATATCTAAAAATAGCCAATCAGCAATGATCTCAGTAAAGATATTGTGGAGGAGCTCATTTTGAGATTGAGCTGAATTTTTTATTTCCCGGGTCGTAATTTTTGCATACGATCTCTATTTTAGGTGTGTGATAGCCCGTTGGAAAGATCTTTTCGAGAACTACGCATTAAACCGACAATATTTGACTATGTCTATAATTTGACAATGGTGAGCCAAAAAAAAAAAATGTTGAGGGGCCCAAAACGGCCCTGGAAGTACAGCAAGATGTCCTAACATGAAAACATACAAAATAAGCCAGTTGGATTAGGTGGGAAGCCACCAGTATCCACTTGGAAGATGTGTAAGGATTCAGACAGCCCCGGAAGTGTAGAACCCACAATTACAAAGAAGTACAGAAGAATGTGTTGTACTAAAAATTGACAAGAGGAGCCAGTTGCAATAGGTGGGTGGCCACCAATATCCACCTGGATCGATCCTCCCCCCTTAGGAAGCAATGGTCTCCATTGCATTGAGTTCTCAGGGAAGAGGGAAAAGCATTTTTTGAATCTAAATCTTGGTAAGAGACGTTCCTTGTTGGATATGTTGTGCTTCTTGGCTTGTGGAAGACTGTCAGAAACCTGTTGCTTGAGGGGTTGAATATGTTCCATCCACCTGTTGTCTCTAGGTTGTATGGGGCATTGTGGAGGCACCATTGTAGGTGAGGAAACAATATATTTTGTCTCTTCGACAATCTATTTTTTTTTTATAGAAGGTGTTGAGGTTGCAATGGTTGTAGTGGTTTTATGTGCATCCTTTGAACAAACTGTGAAGAGGATGAATTTTGCAGTATAAAATATTACCTTGCGGTGTTGTTTTGGTGGAGCAGTAATTGGAACTACCTCAGGTATCTTGTAGAGCTGACCTCCCAGAATAATAATGACACTACGGGGTCTAGACTCATAGACAACATGACGTTTCCACCTATATGGTTGGCCCAAAACAACATCACAGACATCAAGAGGGGAAATATCATATACTACCTCATCCTTGAAGGGATGGATGCCATAGGATAAAAGACATTGTTGGTTGACACAAAGATCTCGTCCCTGGTGAAGCCACCCGATATTGTATGGTTGCGGGTGTGGTGTCGTCGACAACTCCAAATGTTTGACGACCTTAGCTGAGATGAGGTTCTTATGGTTTTCGTTATCAACAATGAAATGCAATGGGGTCACTTCACCCACATTTTTGAATGGAAGGGGTGCTCCCCCTCTTCAGAATCTACTGGTTCTTCCAGCTGAATTGTTTTGGTCGCGACAACAGCAGTGGGGTCTACGTCAATGATTTGTCTATTTTCAATATTTTATGGATCGGATTCTGAATCCGGGTTCGGTTCTGTGTCTTTGACCTTGACCACCAATGACTGTTTCGAGCAACATTCATCAGTGTTGTGCCAGAGGATTTTGTGGAAGTCACACCACTTCCCAATGTCATTCTTTGTCTTTACTTTACCCTTTTTGTCCTGTGTCTTGGACTGGTTGTCTAGAGGTTTTTGATTAGGGACATCTTTACCATGCTTAGGTTGTTGCATATTTGTAGACCCAAATTCTCATTTGTTCTGGTGCCTAAATTTTTGCTTGTTTTTGGCAGCATATCGATAGGAATCTCCCAATGATGAGATGTTTAGGAAATCCATTTCGGTTTGTATGTACCTGTGCAGAGCCCCACAGTATTTTAGAACCAGATGTCGCTTGGATTCTTTGATACCCATCTTGGTGCGCAAGGTATGGAAAATATTTGTGAACTCTGGCATTGTTTGGCTCTTCTCTTGCCGAAGTGTGGTCCATCTCATGTACTGGTCTTCATAGTTATCAACAGAATAGTATTTTTCTTTGACCACATCCACAAAAAAATCCCAAGTGGGCTCGGCCCAATATATTTCATATTCCTCTATGGAACTTTGCTCCCAATAAGTTTCCCACCAATGTTTGACATGGGGAGATCCTTAAGGAGTGTAAAGGTTATATTTTCCCTATCGTAAAAATTTTGAACAAAGAAATAACCTTCTAGTAGATTTAACCATTTTTCTATGGAATTTGTATCTATCTGACCTTCAAATATGGGAATATCAAAATTAACTTGTACCTTGAAGGGAGAGGTTCCTCCAAAATGGTCGTTTGATGAAGATGTGCATGTTACTATCGGCAGACGTTGAAGAATGTGTGCAAAATTCTCCATCATTTCATCCATCTGTCGCGAGAGAGCTTGCTCAAGTAACATGTTAATAAAATCTTATGCTTTGTCGTCTTTCTTTTCTACCACCATCGAGGGTTTCTCAGGAGTGTGAGAGTGATTTTCCTCGAGAGACAAACTCAAGACCCAACTGACTATACTCGGACCTCGTCGGGGACATGCGCTGAAAAACTATCAAGAAAATCCTTCTCTGATACCACTGATCTGGATTTATTTTGGGAACGAAATGAAAGAAGAGAACTTACAATGAAATACTCATGAAAATTGTCAGAAACATACAAATATAGCAATACTTGATTTCTATTAATGAAAGAATTGTAAAGAGACTATAAAAATACAAAGTGCAAGACTCACTAGAATGGTGGCAGATTTATCTCTGAGAAGAGATGTGACGGCTACACTCATTCGCAAGAAGATGATTACAATGAGGCTTTGAAGGCCTTTTTATGATAAACAGGAATGCCAAAACCCTAGACATCCAAAAACCTAACCTTAGGAGATGAAACGCCAAAAGTCATGTGGGCCTCGTTTTGGTAAGTTAGTACATTAACTTCCCGGGGTCGTAAATTTTGCATACGATCTTTGTTTTAGGCGCGCGATAGCCCGTTGGAAAGGTCTTTTCAAGAAATATGAATTACGTTGTCAAACTCTGACTCTGTTTATAATTTGACTGTGGCGAGCCAAAAAAACACGGTTTAGGGGCCCAAAACGGCCGTGGAAGTACAACAAGATGTGATGACATGAAAACATACAAAATAAGCCAGTTGGATTAGGTGGGAGGCCACCAGTATCCACCTGGAAGATGTGTAGAGCTTCAGATATCGCCGGAAATGTAAAACTCACAATTACAAATAAGTACAAAAGAACGTTTTGTACTTAAAATTGACAAGAGGAGCCAGTTGGAACAGGTGGGTAACCACCAATATCCACCTGGATCAGTAGATTTCAATTTTTATTTATCAGATATGTTGTGACGAGTTGTTCTAGTGGAATATCCATGAAAGTTTACAAATCAACACAATAATGAAACTACAAATGAAGATTCAAATGAAATTAAAGTTATACATGAAATTGAATTTCAAGAGTTCACTGACGAAAACCTATCAATGGTGTAGCAACATGCAATAAATCAACTTCCATAGTTTAAAAATAATATTTCCAAACCTATAATCAAAACTTAGGAAGAATTCTATCACAACGAACACAGAACAAGACTTAGATATGATAAGAAAGTTACCTTTCATGTGCCCAACTATTCCATACCAATTCACTTCCAAAGTGCAGGGTTCCTTTAAAGAGATTTAATTTCACTTTTTGCAGTTCAACATCTAAATGCTAAATGCCAAACTTTTCATAGAGTTGGTCACGTGGAGAATAAGTGTTTTGATCTCCATCCTTGTATTCATTGTGGGAAAACAAATCACCATTCAAATAAATGTAAATAGACGAAGAAATATAAACATAAAACAACTCATTATGGATGGATGAGTTTTTGGAGATGGAATCAACAAATCAAGAAATTGTATAAGTCTTATAAATTTCAAACAATTGTTACAGATGGTGATTTTGGGCATAATTGAGGCCCATTATAAAAATTGGAAATTGAAGTACATTGATAAAATGGTACTCTCTTACACCTCAAGGGGGGGATTACATTGACGAAATGAACATGGTTAGTAGTCAACCAAAACCATTAGATACAAGGTATCTAATGAAAATGGTTAGTGGTCCACCAAAACCACCATGTTAATCAAGTCAAATGGTTAGTGGTCAACCAACAAAACCACTAGATACAATTGAAGATTAAAAAATTCCAAAATCTCAAACTTGGATCCCTTCACTGATCTTCTCTCCTTACACCTGACAAGGGGGAATATCAACGATGATAGTCAGGCTTCAAAGGTTCAAAGTCCTATCAAACACAAAAATAAATCAACATTTGGGAATTCTGGCATGGCAACTAGTCTCCTCAACTATTCATTAGGATGTTGATTGACACCTAATTGTGTCTAAATTCAAAGATAACTTCAGTGATTCCTGAAATATTTTTTGGATGGTGTGTGATTGGATTTTACTATTCTCTATTTTCCGCATTTTATCTATTTCATTCATAAGCAGAAAATCAATAACTAAATATTATGGAATGTAAAGGAATTTAACCTTCAAAGTGTAGATTTCACTTTTTATTTATCAGATATGTTGTGACACGTTGTTCCAGTGGAATATCCATGAAAGTTTATAGATCAACACATGATCAACACAATAATGAAACTACAAAATGAGATTCAAATGAAATTGAAGTTATACATGAACTTGAATTTCAAGAGTTCATTGACGAAAACCTATCAATGGTGTAGCAACATGCATTAAATCAACTTCCATAGTTTAAAAATAATATATCCAAGCCTATAATCAGAACTTAGGAAGAATTCTATCACAACGAACACAGAACAAGACTTAGATATGATAAGAAAGTTACCTTTTATGTTCCCAACTATTCCATACCAATTCACTTCCAAAGTGTAGGGTTCCTTTAAAGAGATTTCATTTCACTTGTTGCAATTCAACATCTGAATGCTAAATGCCAAAATTGTCGTAGAGTTGGTCACGTGGAGAATCAGTGTTTTGATCTCCATCCTTTTATTCATTGTGGAAAAACAAATCATCATTCAAATAAATGTAAATAGATGAAGAAATCTAAATAGAAAACAATTCATTATGGATGGATGATTTCTTGGAGATGGAATCAACAAATCAAGAAATTGCATAAGTCTTATAAATTTCACCAATTTTTACAGATGGTGATTTTGGGCATGATAGGGGCCCATTTTAAAAACTGGAAATTGAATTACATTGATAAAATGGTACTCTCTTACACATCAAGGGGGGGGGATACATTGATGAAATGAACATGGTTAGTAGTCAACCAAAACCATCAGATACATGGTATCAAATGAAAATGGCCACCACATTAATCAAGTCAAATGGTTAGTGGTCAACCAACAAAACCACTAGATACAATTGAAGAATAGAAAATTCCAAAAGCTCAAACTTGGATCCCTTCACCGATCTTCTCTCCTTACACCTGACAATGGGGAATATCAATGATGATAGTCAGGCTTCAAAGGTTCAAAGTCCTATCAAACATAAATATCATTTAACATTTAGGAATTCTGGTATGGCAACTAGTCTCCTCAACTATTCATTAGGATGTTGATTAACACTTAATTGTGTCTAAGTTCAAAGAGAACTTCAATGATCCTATTTGTTCACTGATAGAAAAATGGTGATCCTATTTGTTCACCAAATAACATAAGATGCAAGTTTCTTCTAGCAAAATTACTTGGGAAATGATCAAGTAATCAAGGAATGTTCAAACATGGTGGTTTTTCACTTCTAGAAATTTTACTTTCTTTCAACATTCATTTCAAGTGAACCATTATGCGTCCAGATTTGGAAATGTTTTAGGCATATCTTTATCGGATCTCAATTCATAGGTTTCAAGTTGAAGATTGTAGATGATATCGGTTTATGCACTAGTTCATGTTGTCTTACTGGTATAATTATTCGTACTTGTTATTGAAGGGGGTAATGTTAGACTGTGAGTCCCTAGACAATTGCAAAGTCCAATACCGCCTTATGATGGGTTGTTATACTTATCCACTGATAAGGTGTTTTAATTATCCACTGATGATTTGTCAATGAGATCTATATCTAGAGGTGGTCAAATATGTGTACTATAAATTGATATCATGAGATGAATACATGTGTAGAGAATGGCGTAAATCCTTTTCCATCAAGCTATTGTCTCTTGTTGTGTTGTGCTCTATTTCTTAAGAGTAAATTCATTATGAGGAATCTCAACTACATTACATAACAAATGTTTGTTAAAATATCTCCATCAAATAAAGTGTTGTTACTAATTGTATTCTATGTGTTTGACAAAAGTTACCAACCAAGTGATTGTTGCTTTTAACTTGTTTACAAATTGTTTGTTGAAATAGTTTATTATTCTGTGAAAAAAGGTAGTATATTAGGTATATTTCATTTGACATGCTAATCACTCATCTTTTAAGTGCATATAATAAATGAACAACAATAACTACATATCTAGAGATACCATAGTTTATTCAACATGCATGGAATGAATTATTGGTGTTTATTGATTGCTAATCAATGAAGGGGTATGGCTTGGTTCCCATGGCTATTCTTTTAGGTAATTTAATAGCAAGTATTGCTTGTATACTTGTTTCATTTGGAGTATGTTGATAACTCACTTCCAATTATGATTTGAATTGGAGATGTATGAAATGTGTCACCCTTTATTGGACAAATCATTGGGAACACATGACTTAATAGTTCGTTGCTTTATAGCATTAATTATCATTTAACAGTAAAGAGGAAAAACTATTGAATACGTTAGGGTTTCTACAAAAACTTGGTTCTTGATTCCTCTTTGCTTCCTCTAATGAATCCTCTTGGGGGCTTGGGACCCCCTTCGCACAGTTCTTATCTCGGCAGTAATGGCTCTGGCACCCCGTCGCATGAAGTGTTTCCTAATGTCTCTTCCCCCAACGCCAACGTTGTCACTCCAAACCCCTTTGCAGATGAACTTATGGAATATCCCCCTCAATCTGAAGGTTATCCGCAAATATGGACGCCATGACAATACATACCGAAAGAAGTGGTTATGCCAAGATATGAAATTCGCTCGAATCGAGTTGGAAGCTATGTGCAGTTCATGAAGGATCATGTGATCATTGGAAATTTTCTTGGTATTTATCCAATTAAGAGAGATCTAGTCTCATGGATCAACTCTCATTGGAAACCCAGTAGTCATTTCGAGCTCAAACTGGGATCGAAAGGGTTTTTTACTACAACTTTTCAAGATCATAAAGATCGGAAAAGGATCTTTGAAAATGGGTCATACTTATTTCGTTCTATGGGCTTACATCTTCGACACTAAACATAGAAGTTTAATTTGGATAAAGAGGAATTTACTTATGCACATGTATGGGTTTTCCTCTACTCTCTCCTACATGAATACTGGGATGAAGAAATCCTATAAGGAAAAGACAACACTATGGGTACCTATGTCAAGTCTATTGAAGCTACCAAGCAAGGGAGCTACATTGCCTATTCTAGAATATGCACTTTCATGAATGTCTTTGTCCCCATCCCAGGATCTATATACCTCGGCTATCAAGACTTTGAATGGATACAAACTCTATATTACAAATGTATCCCCTTTCATTGTCAATTATGGCACGAGCATGGCCATATTTTCCAAGAGTGCCCCTTTCTCAACCCCCCCAAACTCAACAAGCCTGAATCTGAAAAAGATGAGGAGGGTTTTACCAAAATTGTTACCCGTCAGAGACTTGGTCACAAGGTTATTCCATTTGGACTCTCTATACCCTCTAAGTCGCATGGTCTCGAGAACAAATTTGAAATCCTTAGCTCTATCCCTGAGGACTTGCCTCCTACTTCATGTTTGGATCCCTCCTCTAGCAACCCTAAAATTTGCAAATCCCCTTACCTCTCTCCCAATCCAGAGGATCTCAAGAAACCCAAAAACTTTGCTTCCCATTTTGATATGCATCCCCTTGAAGATTTTCCAATGTTCCCTAAGGGTGAGGAAGGAATGGACCAGGACCTGGATGATATGGAGCTAGAAGGAATATATTCGCAAGGTATAGTGGATGTTGTCCGCAGGAAGGACATGAAATCTATTCCACCAAAAATCATACACAATGGGTTCATAGAGCCCTATATAAAGGAAAAAAAGACCCCTTGGGAATTTCCTCACCTATTGGGTCTAATAATACTCTTGGTGTTCAAGCCAATAAGATAAAACCCAAGAAAAACCCCAAAAATGATAAGAAAGAGGTAGAAAATCGAACTTGCAACTTCTACAGGAAATAGGTGACATTCTAGCCAATTCAGGGCAGAATGAATTGATCACGGGTACATTCCAACCCTCTTCTAGTTTGCAATGAAAGTTGTCTCTTCGAATATCAAAGCATTGAATCGTAAGAGTAAACATGGGCTCTTACAAAACAAGTTAACTACATAAACCCCATACATTGTGCTATTGCATAGCTCTAGCTAATATTCTCCCTAGAATCTGGAGAAATAGTCTATCAGTTTCTGTTGACTCCAAAGGATTGGATGGAGGTTTTTCCATCCTCTAGAACCCAAATATTGTTATGATAGACAAATTTTTCTATACAAATAGCAGCATAACAACTAAATTCTGACTAGTTTGCGTGGAGACATCAAGATTTATCACTAATGTCTATGGACCCCAACATCTTAGTGAAACATTTAAGTTCTCGCATCAGCTTCAGCATATTTCAAACCTTGTTGAACAACATTTTTGGATTATAGGAGGTGATTTCGACCTTATCTCCTCTTTGGAAGAAAATATAGGGGGTGTTAGGAGGTTGGATTCATAGAGTGATGCCTTCAATGCTTTTATCCAACACCAAAGACTCATAGACATTGAAACCACCAATGGTTTATTCACATGGAATAATCGTCGGAGTGGATCTCAACAAGTTTCTTACATACTATATAGGTTCTTGATCTCTGGATCATTCATGCTCTCAGGCCTTCATATGGAATCAAGCATTCTTTTGGTCAATGGATCTAATCATGACCCCATTTGCCTTAACATTGATTTTCAAGGTATCCCCCTCAAATGACCTTTCGGATTTGAAAAATTTTTTCTTTCTCATCTTGACTTCCTCAGTAATATTCAGAAATGGTGGGACAATGACAAGATATAAAATGGATCTCTTATGTATTGTTTCCAACGATGTCTTAAAAATATCAAGTTGTAGCTTAAGATTTGGAACAAACCGGTCTTTGGCAACATTTTCCAAGCCCAGAGGAAACTAGAATCCAAAATGGAGAACCTTCAACAACATATCATTCTTAATGGAAGATCAGAGGAACTTTCTCAATAGGAAAAAGAGTTAACTATTCAACTTGAAGAACGAAAAAGAAAGAGGAGATCTTTTGGATACAGAAGTGTCGTGTTCAATGGCTCAAGGAAGGTGAACATAACTACAAATTCTTTCATCACTCCATGATCAAACACCGGAATTTTAACCGCATTACCCATATCACTTTAGTTCAAGGTATAAATATTACCTCCCATAATGATATTGAGCAAGAGTTGACATCGTTGTTTTCAGGATTTACTCACAGAGCCTCAACCAGACATATCAATTGTCATCTAATCAATACAAGAACATTCCCTGCTTGGTTACGATTGATCATAATGTTATCTTGATGCACCCCATTTCCCTTGACGAGGTGGAAGTGGTCGTTATGAGTATGGTCGCGGGAAAATCCCCTGGGTTGGATGGCTTCACCACATATTTATTTCACCATTGTTGGAAAGTGGTTAAACTTGATGTGTGGGCCCTTATTGTCAAATCACAAAGAATTTTGGGTGTTCTTCCAACCCTCAATGAAACCTTCCTCGCATTGGTCCCCAAGGAAGATAAGATAATTGATCCCAACAAATTTCATTCCATATCTTTATGCAATGTCATTTATAAAATAATATTGATGGTCATTTCCCTATATCTAAAACCTCTTTTGCCTTTCCTAATAGCCCCTAAGCAATCAAGATATGTGGGAGGTCGTCATATTATTGATAGTATCATTTTTCCCATGAGGTTGTTCATTCTCATAAATATACCAAAACTCCAGGGATGTTGATCAAATTAGACATGTCAAAAAAAATTGACAAGATTAGTTGGAAACACATTAATGTTGTCCTTTTAGCTTTTGGATTTCAACCATATTGGGTTAAGTGGATTATGGTCCTTATCTCATCTTCTTTTTTCTCCCTTTTGATTAATGGTGCTCCCTCCACTCCTTTTCTTCCTTCCAGAGGCATTCAGCAAGGTGATCCCCTATCACCCTTCCTCTTCATTCTTATGGTAGAGGGGTTGGGGTGTTTTCTTAAAGCTATTATTCATTCCCAAACACTACAAGGCTTAAATATTTATAACTCTAATTCCTCCCTCTCTCATAACCAATTTGTGGATGATACTATATTAATGGGAGTGCCTTCCGCAAAAGAAGCAAGATCCTTCAAGAAATTCCTTGATGAATTTATGGATTCTTTACCCACCTCAATCACTCAACTTAAATCTCAAATCTTCTTTTTCAATACCCCTCTCTCTGTCCACTTCCACATTTCCCACATTCTTGGTTTTATCAGGAGCTCCCTTCCATCCAAATACCTTAGTGCGCCCCTTTTAGCCTATGTTTCTTGTAACTGATCTTGGGAAGATATTCTCTCATGCCTTGGAAAAAATCTTTACAGTTGGACTTCTCGCCCCGTTAACATTGCGAGTCATCTTTTTCTGTTCAAATGTGTCCTTCAGTCTATACCCATTTACCTCTTCTCTTCTCTTGTTTCCCCTAAACGTATCTTGAAAGAGGTCAAATCCATTCAAAGGAATTTCTTAGGGCAAGGTGTTCAATCTGATAATAAATTGGCCTTAGTTGCTTGGAAAATTATCTGTCTTCCCAAGACGAAAGGGGGCTTAGGGCATCATGATCCTGAACTTCACAACAACACTTGGTGGAGTTGGCTTCAAAATCAAGGAGATTTGTGGATATATCTCTAAAAATGGAAATATGTTGACCATATAGATACTTCAGAGCTTATTTGAATGTCAGGGGAGAAATTTGGCTCCCTAATATGGAATTCAACGTGGAAAAATAAATATTTGGTTCAAGCACATAGTTTTTGGGAAATTAGAGATGGTCACTCTGCCCTCTTATGGGAAGAATCTTGGCAGAAACTCCATTCTCTTCAATCCAACCCAAATTTGACTTCCCTCATGGTCCCTCTCAAATCTGTGTTAATTTTTATCCCGCTTTGATACCATGTTGAAATCTTAATTACCAACACCTAGATACTTTACTATTGTTGATACTGAGAGGAGGGTGAATCAGTATCAAGTACAATTTAAAACATTTTTCAACTTATACTTAAACCATTCAACTATATCCAATGAGAAATGAACAATAGTATAAGAGTTACACCAATACACCACAATACACCATGCAC
>ML791039.1:720450-736522 GCA_009831015.1 Picea engelmannii
CTCTCCCCCAGAAACTCCTTTGAGGTGTTCTTCTAGTCGATGGGACTATGGCACCTTGGAATCAACCAAGACCCCACCATCCCTCATGGAAGGAAATTTTGAAAATGAAAAGGGAAAAAGTTGTCAATGAAGTCGTTGAAGAGATGATGAATCAAGTAAAATAGATGCTTGAAGAACATGCTTATGAAGAAAGCTTCCAAGAAGATCATGATGAAGCTTATCATGTTGAATATTCTAAGGAGGCATTTAATGAAGATGAACTTCTTTCACTTAATGACCCAAATGAAGACATCTAATCCGCTAATCCTCCTATGCATCAAGAAGAGAACACTATGAGCTATGACCCTTTCGAGGATCTTGATGACAACCCATTCCATGATCCTGGAAGTGAAGGATCACTAGAATATACCTCAGATATAGTTGATCAGAATATTGACACTTTCAAACAGATTGGAAAACGTGGATGGGACGCGAGACTTTTCACCTTTGACGAAGATCCCACTTATGACGTTAAGGGAAACCCCCAAACAAAGGATTGGTCTCTAGGTATATATGACTCGGATGTTTGGGATGGTGATAGTGACATGATCACATATTTACTCGATCCATTTCATAATGACTTGTTACAGCATCTTCAGGGTAATGTATATCCTTTTGGGGATACATATTTTTTCTATGAGGATTTTTAGACATTTTCTCCCTTGATGAGGATGAAGATGATCCATCATCTACATATGTTAGTCCACTCCAGAGATGGATAGATCGGGCTTATGTCTATGCTTGCAGATGGGAGTTTCATGACGATCGAGAATGTGGTTTCTCTTTTCAGGAGGATTTCCTCCCTCCCACCCATATCCATGAGTTTTATTTCATGATTGATTATATGTTTATTTAGGATCATGATTACTATGTGTTGGAATTATATTTGTTGTTTCACATGATTAAGCAAAGGGGGGAATGTATTCGTTCGATGATCAGGTGGTTGCATTGGTTGTACGATTTCACCTGACACCTTCGAGACTTTTTCTTCAAGGTCCTAGGACCCCAGGTAAGTAGGTAAGTTATCTTTTTTCTTGCATCTTTTAGTTTGTTTGATCATATTAGTTTAGTTACATTGCATTTTCATTTTTCTCTACTTGCATTATTTATTTCATCATCTTATATGTATACTTAGTTAGAAATTTTGTTAAAATTTTATTTTTCTAGCTTAGTTGGTTTTTATTATGACCATATGAGAACGAGGATGAGTAGGTCATCTTGCACTTGATAGTTTGATGTTTCCTTGCAGGAACAGTTCTACGAGGATATTTTGTGGTTCTCATGCACTCTATGGCGAGCACACGTCCCCAAGTAGGAGCCAGATGTTATCCCCATTTTGTGGATAACTAAGGAGATTATGTCTAGAGGCCCTCAGGTTGTAGATATGGAGTGACTAGAGACCACATGACCAACAATATACTTTTTCACAGCTAGAGACCCACATCACCACCACAGTGACCCATCACTTGGTCATCATCCACACTAGCTTGCCACCATAGGTCACTTGGGTCTTGCTCCATGCAGTACAAGTCAGGTATGATGGTGGGTATCATTTTAATATTTGAGTCATTCTAGCTTGTGTATCAGAGGTTGTTTTTAATTATGAGACATCTACTTTGGAAACTATGCCTTTTACCTTGTTTAAATGTTGTTGGTTGACTTAGGGCACTCAAGTAGATGGTCACCCTTAGGATGGGGTGTTTTTGGGAACTTCCTTTGATGAGTCATCGTGCCACTCTCGACCATACTTACCAGTTTCCATCATTATTTCCACTCGCGACATCATCTCTTGGGATTTTGGGGTAGATTGACCCTAGAAGGGACCATTCATCATTTCATGGGAAGAAGGTGTTGAAGGCTCAAAGGGGAGTCAGCTGGAAAAATATAAAAGCCTAATGAAAGAATCTTCCATATGCTTCGCCCACGGGATCCCGAGAAATAAATGAAAATATTCTCTGCAAGAAAATAAGGATCTCGTGAAAAGAATAAATAAAAATGCTTAAAGGATAGAGGGTCTCATCACGAGCCAACCTATAAGATCCATGGGTATATAACAGTATGACATTACCATTTCTAGCCATCACACCAGGGTAATGGCTCTTAGTTGCATGGTTGAGGGAAAGGGGGTCTCATCACGAGCTAGCCTTCTTATTTCTGTAAAAGTACTTATGGATGGCATTGTCGATAACTAGTCACCACGCCAGGGCAGTGGCCTCCAACTCACCCTATGATATATTGAAATAAAATACAAAGAAAGAAAGATAAAAGGCAATTGATGGGCTTGGAAAAAATGCATTATGGACGAAGGTGCGGCACACCCTCCATAAAGGCACCCATAAATGAGATACTATGGACCCTTGCATATCATGAACCCCATGCCCATTGAGTACTTCCCCCATCCATTTCATTGCATTCACACGACTCAGATAGGATTGTTCCTAGACGTAGGGGATTTGATCCATTGAAAATAAGTACCATGCCAACCCACCCACAACCAAACTTGGAAAAATGTCTAGTTTCTTAAGCACATGTTTGTATGATGTATTCCTGGAATATATGATTTAATGGCTATTTTATTGACTTGATTCATTCATCATAATGCTTTGACTTGAGATCCTTGTAGGGCGTATCCATTTGTCTTGCAGGTACAGGTTGGTGGCTAGTTTTGGAAGAACAAGCCTAACTTGGGCTTCCATGAGGAATAGCATCCCACAGGATGGATGACATAGGCCCACATGCCAAACGACAGAGAGATGATTTTGAAGGCCTAGGAGACAACTGGATAGACATAGCCCACCCTTTATATGACAAATGACTTTCCCAGAAGGGGAAAAATGTCACTCCCTAGGGGCTTGACGTCACATTTGAGGGGCATATGGTGGTTGATGATGAAACAGATCATGACACATGGAATTTTGAGGTGGAGAGGCTTCGAATGACTGCCACATGGCCTTTGGAGGCCCTACTTTCCAGCCCAGCTCCAATGGCTTGCTCAATTTTCCAAAATGACCTCCTTCAAGGGATGGTGTCACCTTTGTTTTAGGGGATTTTTGGTGCAAAAGTGAAATTAAAGATGATTTTTAAATATTATCTTTGTAAAGGGGAAATATTAGGGTTGTTGACCCCTAATCTTGTGTTTTCCCTAATATTATGTGGACAAACTATGTTAGCTACATTTTGTATCTCATTTTGATAACATAACTCTCCATTGTGAGGCTCTTGGACTGAAATTTTCACTCTCTTTGGATAGTTCTCTCTCTTGTGTTTTTGTTTATGGCTATGTCTTGGTTATGGTTGATGGAGATGGTGCGCTAGCCTTGGAAGGCTTTCTTCATTGCTTTTTTGGTGGTTAGTCTAGCTTTTATTGTCTTTTAATGCTTGAAGGTTCCATTTATTTCATTGTATTATCATTTTTACAAGTTAAAGGTTCTATTTTCTTGAGCCAAGTAGGGACTATAAGGGCATACACCCTTTCTTGTGTTTCCACCATTTTATTGCTAAGAGAATATTGTTTCTTAAGGGTTTACTAAGAGGAGTATAATTGCCTACACCCTCCTAGTTGAAACCCCAACTAAGAGAAGCTTGCCTTAGGGAGTAAAAGGGTTTACACCCCCAAGGAAATAGCCTATATAGATTCTTCATATTTTCTTGAATCCATTAACACTTTCTTAAAGGAACTAGTCATTTACTTATTGCATGGGAGAAATAAATTGTTGCCTTGGTAAACATGCAAATTTCAAGTTTTAAGTTGTCTCTTTTGGATAATGATCTTGATGCCTTGGGGATTCTTCCTCTCTTAGGGCATCCTCTTTCTCCCACAAATTATTGTTGTTGTATTAAAACTAACCTACACCCATTAGGGTTGCTTTAAACTCTAACCCTAACCGCTAATATTTCACAAACTAACCCTATACTAACCCTCTAACTTTGCTAGTTTAACCTACTAACCTAGGTGCATCTATTGGGTTAGCTTTGGCACTTTTTGATTGTCAAATTTGTTGGTGTACTTCATTGAATGATACATCCATAAGGCTGATATACTCCTACATAAATTTATTTTTATGATAGCCATATTTATTCAGTCTTGAAGTCCTATTTTCAGTGCACATTGGCTACTAGTTTTATTGTTGACATTGCTAACTAATATAGACCTTTTACCTGTTGATTTGAATGTAATATATTGTTGATTTTCTAACTTGTATTATGTTATATTTTAGGTACAACAAGATTATATTTTTGATCCATTACTATACTTGGTTGGAACAAGTGTATTTTCTTGTGTCTCGAGTAGGTACAGATGCACCAATAACTATCTCTTTACTTGGTATACATTTACCTCTCTTCACTTACCATTTTCAACCAATCATTTCTTCCATTACTTGACCTTCCGGGGGACTTCTCCTTACACTTCCCTTCATCCTTCTCATTCCCCCTAGGGTCTTCGAGATTGCATCCCAGGACTAACCTTAGTCACCCCTCAAGTGCGGGACCTACATTGAGGTGACATTGGGTGTAGGATTCCCAAGTTGCAGCACTTGTTTTAATGCTTGGGTTGGGATTTTGCTAACCTACAACTTGTGTTATAACAGGTACCTTAGATCTGCTAGATATTACTATTAATACCTCATATCTACAATAGATCTGCATGTTGTTCCTTATATCTACAAGATCTACTACCTAGTACTACCCAAAAATATGTCCTTCAATTTCTAGCTACTTAGTTTTCTCCTCTTGTTGCAACTTTGCACCTTTATCCTTTAGACTTGCTCTCTAGATGAAATTATGTCTTCATCTATCTAAGATCCCCTTGAATCACAATCCTTCATGAATCAAGCATTTGAGCAAAACTCCTTCTTTTCCCCTAAGTGGATGACTCAAGAACATGAGCACAATTTCTTCTTTGCTCCTATGCGCTCTCTTGTGTATTTCTTCTTCACCTAGCCTTGTTTTTATACTCTTGAGCTATGATTGAATCAAACATAACCCAAATCTCCAAAGTGATTGATGGTTGAGATCAATGGCTAAGATTTATTTAATTCACTATTGTTAATAACTTTAGCATTTCATTAAATTAAACTCACTTTAATTAATAAAGACATTTTACTTTAATAATTCCTTTAATTAAAATAAATTACTAAGGTAGAAGGATTTGGATGACTTCCATGTGTTTAGACACTTAGACCTATGTGGAAGTACCTATCTGATGCTACAAACATCAACACTCCCTCTTAGTAAGGAACCTACTTATGGAAGAGACACCTAGAACGGATTGTCCCTCTGGTCCTAGCACAACGTCCCACACATCATCCTGCACCATGGCATCCCTCCAAACCTGTTGGTTTGTTGGTTCCTAAACAATGGAAGACTTGGAATCGATGATGTTACTCATTAGCACCATAAAGTTCAAAAACTTCTTCGGAGGCATGTTCTCCCTAATTGTGCTACTAGGATCTTCAACATGCTCATGAACATCCTTCAATGTTTGCATGAAGCATTTGTGTCTCTTGACAAAAATAGAACTGGATAACTCCTCCTTCCCACTTGAAGGTTGACTCCCCACACTAGAAATATTTTAACATTGTTCTCCCTTCAGAGCCTCCCGATCCTTTTCCTTTGCCACTGACCTCAATCCACACACATTTGAATGTATAATATCTAATATCCCCTTGGACCAACTCTTGCTACATGAAAAACATCTTTGGCACTCTTGTCAAATGAACACCCTCTACACACACCTTGCTACTCAACACTAAAATCTAAAATACCAATGACAATCTCCCTCGCAATCAACAATGCCCTGCAATGCAAGTGTCACATCCTCATATGTCATAACTCACGCAAGTTGTCATTGTCATGTACCAAGGCCGCCTGAACAGTCTTTCCCTTCAACCTATATAAATTTCCCTCTCTAATCCCAATGCTCACTCCTATGTTAGGGATAACTCCCTCTGGACGTATGGGTACTTTCCCTTTCTTGAACATGACAAAAAAAACCATTTCCTTCATAATTGAGAATGAGAGCAATTTTTTCTTCAATATTGGTACATATATCACATTCTAGGCTTCCAATGAACCTCTTGACTCAAGTTGGAACAATATTGTTCCCTCTCCCTTCACCGCATACTTGGAATCATCACCAAATGCCACATGGATCCTTGAGTCCTTCTCTATCAGACTATTGAATAGCTCTCGTTCTATCATATGTTTCTTCCCACTAAGAAAATAAAAATACAGCGAACACTTGCATCCCAGCGCCTCTACCCCTATTGTACAACACTGTACTTGCATCTTCTATGACTCAGTTATGCCTAGATTTGTCCTTGTTATCAGATTTGTTTGTTGGTGCCTCCTTCTTCTCTTCTCCTTTGGACTAAGAAAGAAGTTATTCTCTTACTCTCACTGTAAGTCATTGATTCCCAATGCTCTCTTTTGTTTTCTCTATTTAGACACTTGAGTTGATCTATAGATGAAAGTCCTTCACCCTTACTAAGATCTCCTTGAGTGTCAATCCTTCGTATCTCAAGTTCTTAAGGTCTCTTGAGAAAAAGTCATTTTCTCTCTCTTGAGTTGTGTCTGAAATTTGTCTCCCTCATAGAATGCAAGCGTTGGTACCATGTTAATTTTCAACACACTTTGATACCATGTTGAAATCTCAATTCCCAACACCTATATAGTTTACTACCTTGTGTATTTCCTTGTTGATCAATAAATTGCAACACACAAAATAAAATATATTGGCTCGAAAAAAAACATCGGAAGAAAAAACTGGAAACCAAATTTCACACATATATATAGATATTTTTCCCTTCAAATACGTTTTTCATTAAATAATGACTCCAATCTTACAAGGACTCTCTCACTGGGAAAATGGCCCACTTAAGAAAAACACAAATACATCAAACCTGACAACTCTATCCCTAAAGAAACCCTCTATTGATGTTCCCAAATCTTCCTATTGGACATGTTATACCCATTTTTTGAGATAACTAAGGAGATTATGTCTCAAGGCCCTCGCGTTGAAGATATGGAGTGTCGAGAGACTACATGACCAGCAGTATCCATTTGCACAGATGGAGACACTTCTCACCACCACAAAGGTCATGGATTTTCATATGGCATCCACCGCACCATCTGGCTTCCGAGATTCATCAGGCCTTGCTCCATGAGGTACAAGTCAGGTATTATGGTAAGTGTCATTTCAATATTTGAGGCATTTGAGTATGTTGTATCTTAGACTTCTTTAGATTCCATGACATATGCTTGGACATTATGCTTTTATCCATGTTTCACCTTGGTGGTTGACATTATGCCCTAGTAAGTGGTCTTCCTTGGGAATGGATTTACTACTAAGAACTCCCTTGAAGAGCCATTGTATGGTTCCCGACCATAATTACCACTTTTCCTCACTTAAACCCCCCATTTCCTTATCTCTTGGGATTTTAGGGTGTATTGACCCAAGAAGGGGTTGTCCCTCATTCTATGGGAAAAGGGGGTTGAAGGCCCAAATGGATTGTTGTTGGGTAAAAGATAAAATCCTTTATATAAAATTTCTAGATGCTTCACCCAGGGATCCCCCAATAAAGCAATGAAATGCTTATCTATAAGAAAAGGGGGACCCACAAGAAAAATGATTATAAATGCTCAAAGGGTTAGTTGGAGGATAGGAGGTCTCATCACGAGTCGGCCCATCATGATCATGGATATTTAGTGGTATGAAATTACCATCATCTGATCACCAAGCCAAGGTAATGGATCTCAGTTGCATGGCTGAGAGAAACGGGGTCTCATCATGAGACAGCCTTCTCATTTCCACTAGGTATTTTTGAGTGACACTGTTGTTATTTGGACACCATGCTAGGATATTGTCCTTCAACTTGTCCTTAAAATTATGAAAGAAACAAAGAATGGAAAAACGATGTCCTTGAAATCAAATTTCATTGCAAACAAAGGTGCCACACACCCTCTACAAAGGCACCCATGAATGAGACACTACAACCCTATGTATGTCATGAACCCTATATCCATTGAGTCTTGATCATTAACCACTTCATCCACTTTACATGGCTTAGTGAGGGATCTCTTGGAAGAACTCCTAGAACTAGGGAAAGATCTACCCAATAGGACACCTTGTCGACCCTCCCATATCCAAGCTTGGCAAGTCCCATAATTTCTTTGAGCACTTAATTGTTTGGCAAGGTAACCGTTGATGCACATGCTTGGGTGGTTCATTTATTGACTTGATTTAATTATCATGATATTTTGACTTGAGAGCCTTGGAGGGCATCCTTTCTTCTTCACCTAGCCTTGTTTTTATACTCTTGAGCTATGATTGAATCAAACATAACCCAAATCTCCAAAGTGATTGATGGTTGAGATTAGATCTCACCTCACTTGAGATCAATGGCTAAGATTTATTTAATTCACTATTGTTAATAACTTTAGGATTTCATTAAATTAAACTCACTTTAATCAATAAAGACATTTTACTTTAATAATTCCTTTAATTAAAATAAATTACTAAGGTAGAAGGATTTGGATGACTTCCATGGCTCTAGACACTTAGACTTGTGTGGAAGTACCTATCTGATGCTACAAACATCAACACTCCCTCTTAGTAAGGAACCTACTTCTGGAAGAGCCACCTGGAAGGGATTGTCCCTTTGGTCCTAGCACAACGTCCCACACATCATCCTACACCATGGCATCCCTCCAAACCTGTTGGTTTGTTGGTTCCTGAACAATGGAAGACTTGGAATCGATGATGTTACTCATTAGCGCCATAAAGTTCAAAAAATTCTTCGGAGGCATGTTCTCCCTAATTGTGCTCCTAGGATCCTCAACATGTTCATGAACATCCTTCAATGTTTGCATGAAGCATTTGTGTCTCTTGACAAAAATAGAATGGGATAACTCCTCCTTCCCACCTGAAGGTTGACTCCCCACACTGGAAATCTTTGAACATTGTTCTCCCTTCAGAGCCTCCCGATCCTTGTTCTTTTCCACTGACCTCAATCCACACACATTTGAATGTATAATATTTAATATCCCCTTGGACCAACTCTTGTTGCTTGAAAAACATCCTTGGCACTCTTGTCAAATGCACACCCTCTACACACACCTTTCTACTCAACACTAAAATCTAAAATACCAATGACAATCTCCCTCGGAATTAACAATGCCTTGCAATGCAAGTGTCCCATCCTCATATGCCATAACTCACGTAGGTTGTCATTGTCATGTACCAAGGCCGCTTGAATAGTCTTTCCCTTCAAAATATATAAATTTCTCTCTCTAATCCCAATGCTCACTCCTATGTTAAGGATAACTCCCTCTAGATGTATGGGTAATTTCCCTTTCTTGAACATGACAAAAAAAACCATTTCCTTCATAATTGAGACTGAGAGCAATTGTTTCTTCAATATTGGTACATATATCACATTCTAGGCTTCCAATGAACCTCTTGACTCAAGTTGGAACAAGATTGTTCCCTCTCCCTTCACCGCATACTTGACATCATCACCAAACACCACATGGATCCTTGACTCCTTCTCTATCGGACTGTTGAATAGATCTCGTTCTATCATATGTTTCTTCCCACTAGGAAAATAAAAACACAACGAACACTTGCATCCCAGCACCTCTACCCCTATTGTACAACCCTGTACTTGCAACTTCTCTGACTCAATTATGCCTAGATTTTTCCTTGTTATCAGATGTGTTTGTTGTTGCCTCCTTCTTCTCTTCTCCTTTGGACTAAGCAAGAAGCTCTTCTCTTACTCTCATTGTAAGTCGTTGATTCCCAAAGCTCTCTTGTGTTTTTTCTATTTAGACACTTGAGTTGATCTATAGATGAAAGTCCTTCACCCTTACTAAGATCTCCTTGAGTCACAATCCTTCGTATCTCAAGTTCTCAAGGTCTCTTGAGAAAAAGTCCTTTGCTCTCTCTTGAGTTGTGTCTGAAATTTGTCTCCCTCACAAAATGCAAGCGTTGGTACCATGTTAATTTTCAACACACTTTGATACCATGTTGAAATCTCAATTCCCAACACCTATATAGTTTACTACCTTGTGTATTTCCTTGTTGATCAATAAATTGCAGAACACAAAATAAAATATATTGGTTGGAAATAAAACAACGGAAGAAAAAATTGGAAACCAAATTTGACACATACATATAGATATTTTTCCCTTCAAATACGTTTTTCATTAAATAATGACTCCAAGCTTACAAGGACTCTCTCATTGGGAAAATGGCCCACTTAATAAAAACACAAATACATCAAACCTAACAACTCTATCCCTAAAGAAACCCTCTATTGATGTTCCCAAATCTTCCTATTGGACATGTTATACCCATTTTGTGAGATAACTAAAGAGATTATGTCTCGAGGCCCTCGGGTTGTAGATATGGAGTGTCGAGAGACTACATGACTAGAAGTATCCATTTTCACAGATGGAGACACTTCTCACCACCACAAAGGTCATGGATTTTCAGATGGCATCCACCACACCAACTGGCTTCTGAGAGTCATTAGGCCTTGCTCCATGAGGTACAAGTCAGGTATTATGGTAAGTGTCATTTCAATATTTGAGGTATTTGAGTATGTTGTATCTTAAACTGCTTTAGATTTCATGACATATGCTTGGACATTATGCTTTTATCCATGTTTCACCTTGGTGGTTGAAATTAAGCCCTAGTAAGTGGTCTTCCTTGGGATTGGGTTTTCTACTAGGAACTCCCTTGAAGATCCATTGTACAGTTCCCGACCATACTTACCACTTTTCCTCACTTAAACCCCCCATTTCCTTATCTCTTGGGATTTTAGGGTGTATTAACCCAAGAAGGGGTTGTCCCTCATTCTATGGGGAAAAGGGGTTGAAGGCCCAAAGGGATTGTTGTTGGGTAAAATATAAAATCTTTTATATAAAACTTCTAGATGCTTCACCCAGGGATCCCCCAATAAAGAAATGAAACACTTATCTATAAGAAAAGGGGGACCCACAAGAAAAATGATTGTAAATGCTTAAAGGGTTAGTTGGAGGATAGGAGGTCTCATCACAAGTCGGCCCATCATGATCATGGATATTTAGTGGTATGAAATTACCATCATCTTATCACCAAGCCAGGGTAATGGATCTCAGTTGCATGGCTGAGAGAAATGGGGTCTCATCACGAGTATTTTTTAGTGACACTAAGTATTTTTTAGTGACACTGTCATTATTTGGACACCATGTCGGGATATCGGCCTTCAACTTGTCCTTGAAATTATGAAAGAAACAAAGAATGGTGGCCTTGAAAAAAATTGCATTGCAAACGTAAATGCCACACACCCTCTACAAAGGCACCCATGAATGAGACACTACAACCCCTTGTGTGTCATGAACCCTATGTCCATTGAGTCTTGATCATTAACCACTTCATCTACTTTACATGGCTTAGAGAGGGATCTCTTGGAAGCACTCCTAGACCTAGGGAAAGATCTACCCAATAAGACACCTCGTCAACCCTCCCATATCCAAGCTTGGCAAGTCGCATAATGTCTTTGAGCACTTAATTATTTGGCAAGGTAACATTTGATGCACATGCTTGGGTGGCTCATTTATTGACTTGATTTAATTATCATGATATTTTGACTTGAGAGCCTTGGAGGGCGTGCTTATTTGTCTTTGGAGGACCTAGTTGGTGGACAGTTTTGCAAGAACAAGCCTAGCTTGGGATTCCATGGGGCTTGAATCCCACGGGTGGATGCCAAGGGCCCACATGTCAAATGAGAGAGATGAACCTTCGGAGGCCTAGAAGATGACTTTAGAGACATAACCTAGCCCCTGCATTCCAAACGTTTTTCCTAGGAGAGGCAAAACATCATCTTTAGGAGCAAGATGTCAAGTAGGGGGGCTAGGGTTTGGTGCTGAGTTTACCACTCATTGACACATGGGCGTTTTGAGGAGAATGAGGCTTTGACCATGAAAGAAGTGACTTTGATGCTTGACATGAAGCTTTGGGAAGCCTAACTACACTCCTCCAACACCAATGACTTGCTCCTAGTGTCAAAACGTCCCCTAAAGGGGTGACGTCACTTTGAATTAGGATTTATTTTTGTGTAAAACTAAATTTTAAGTGAAATGTTTAATATTATTTGTGTTAAGGGGAAATATTAGGGTTTTTTACCCCCAGTCTTGTGGTTTACCCTAAAATTATGTGGACAAACTATTGTAGAGACATTTTGTATAAATAGAGATCATAAGATCTCATTTCAAAACATAACTCTCCCACTTGGAGAAATATTGGACTGAATTTTTCGCTCTTGTTGGTTGGTTCTCTCTCATGTGCACTTGTTTAAGGCTATTTCTTGGATTATTGGTTGATGGAAGTGATGTGCTAGCCCTGGAAGGCTATTCTCTTGCTATTGTGGTGGTTTGTCTTAGATTTTTCCTTGAATTGGTAAGGTTTCTACATTGTTGCTATCATTTATTTTTCAAGTCAAGCTTGTTTTCTAGAGCTAGGTGGGAAGTATAAAGGAATACACCACCACCTTAGTCTCCATCACTTTATGCTTACATGTTATTGGTTTAACAAGGTTTTGCTAAGAGAAGTATAAGGGCATACACCCTCTTAACCTAAACCCTAGCTAGAGATACTTGCCTTGGAGAGTAAGAGGATTTACACCCCCAAGGAGGTAGTACCTCTAGCTCTTTCTTTGCTCAGCTCCATTAACCCAATTTTTTGAATGCACTAGTCATTTACTTGTTGCATTGGAGAAATAAATTGTTGCCTTGGTAAATGTACAAATTTCAAGTTTTAAAGTTCTCTCTTTGGAAAAGTGTTCCTTGAGCCTTTGGCTCCCTTACCTCATTGAGGTGTCCCCTTTCAACCAAAACTTCTTGATTCTATTACAAAACTAACCTATAGCCATTAGGACTGCAGAAAACTAACTTTCTAACGCTTAATAACACCTAAACTAACCCTAGGATTTAGCCCTAACTTTACCCTAACCCTCTACTAGGCCTAGTGCACCTATTGGGCTAGTTAGAGGTCGTTTCTTGTGGCTGATTTTTCTGTTGTTATGCCTGGTTTTCTACAACCATAAGACTGATAAAATCACTACAACAACCTTTTGTTTCATCCTTGTATTTTTTGCTAAAGTTATTTCTTAATAATTGGTGAGTTGAGCTAGCTTTCACTAGCTTACCTCTTGTCTATTTTATCATGTGCTTAGCACTTTATATTTCCACCTTTATTATCTTTATTGAGTTGATATATGTCATTTATTTTTGTTTCAATTAAGTATAACAAGCTTAAATTTCTTGTCCAACTAACATATTACATTATATGCATAGTTTTCCTTGTGTCCCGGGCAGATATTCACACTTGGTAAGTCACTCAACTCATTTGGAAACCCTTGAACCTTCCCAAGACTCTTACACAATATTTTCTCTCCATATAGAATTGACCTCTAGGGAAATCCACTTACACTTATCACTTTTTATTTCAATCCCCTCTAGGGTCATCGGGATTCCCCCCTTGAGGTGACTACTTCACCTATAAAGTGACTGGGACACCTGCCTAAGGTGACCATGGGTAGGTGTCCTCCTAGTTGTCACCAATTGGTGGTTGGGTCGGGATTTTCCCAACCTACAATGTATGCGATAACATTTTTGCGTCATTGTCGGGGAGGATTTTGAATCCTTCCTTGAACCCTAATGACACTTTGGCATTCTATCCCAAAGCCTTTATCCCTTAGCTTGTCTAGCAACTCCACCCAATGGACGTTCCCTTTCCACCTTTCTTGATGAGCTCCTCTTGAAGCTTATCTAGCGACTCCACCCCCCAGAACTCTTCCTCTTCCAAACCTTTTCCCCCTGGGAGGTTCAATCCTTCTAAGGTTTACCAAAGAAGGCCTCCTCTCAAGTCTCCCATTGTCAAAACCCTATTCCATGGTACCCTTCCTCTTGTCCCAATGGCTCACCCTTGGGCAAAGGACCTATACAAACCCCTTAACATGCCCAATATCCATGGATAACCTATTACAATGCCAAAAGAGTCTAACAAGTGGTTGCCAAGGTTCCCAGGAAACAATGTAATAATTGTCGAGGACCATCTTTATGTCATGGGTCGGGATATGGACAATGCAGGTATTGAGCATGAAGACGTGGACATGAAGTTATTTTCTTCATCATCGACTGAAGAAGCTCTTGATTGGTCCAGAGTCCTCCCTAACAATCATCTCACCTCCTATGAAGATTTTTTCAACTTATTTAAGAGCATATGGTCAACAAAGAAAGACGGTGGGACACTTAGAGCTCGGTTCAATCGGATAAAGAAAAAGAAGAATGAGACAATCAAGGAATTCAACACTAGATTTGACAGGTTGTACAATCAGATTCCGACATAATTATGTCCTACAGCATCATTAGTTCATCTCCTTTACATCAATGCTTTTGAAGGGCATTTTTTCCTCATTCTGAAAGACAAGAAGCCCACATCGTTGGCACGGGCCAAAGAGTACAGTGCTGACATTGAAGAGAAACTCCTTAATTCAAGGGTAGAACCTTTTCAGTACCCTCATGCCAAGGAGAAAGCAAAAACTAAGGTTTCCAACAACAATGCTCCTGATCTTATTTCCCTCATGACTCAAAAGCTAGATCATATGAATACTCGGTTTTCCCAAATGCGGAATTAGATTATGGATCGTTTGAATACTGTAGAGAGAAATCAATCTACTCCTAGACCTCAATTTTCTAGATAGCAGAGAGATGCCACAGGTCGAAAACCAATGCCTCAGCAAAAGGAAAAGGCTCCAAATACTTTGAAACCAGTTGGGACGGTTGACATAGAAGCTTGGTGTCTTCTATGCCAATAACCTCACAGAGAAGATGAATGCCCCCAACGAGATGAAGATTCTCGCGACAATATTAATTTCGTAGATATGGTATGTGTGTTCCAAGAGGAACAAGTTACTCAAGAACATATCAATGAAGTCAAAAGAAAAGGAGAAAGAAAGGGGAAGCTCTAGGCCTTGAATCAGTTGACAGGGGATCAAAAGAAGGAATTAAGGAGGGAATATTTGACCTACACTAGAAGGAAAAAAGTTGCAGCCCCTCCATCACAGCTTGACACTCCTCTTCCATCAACAGAGAAGGTGGAACCACCACCAGCTCCACCTTCGGTACATGAGTTTCTTCCTAATCCAACTCCTACATACAAGATTCAGTTGACTATAGATTTTGCAAGCATGTTTGGTAAACTGAATATGACGGTCCCAGTAATGGAGATGTGTAAGATCCCTTCTGTGAAAAGGGAAATTTTGAAAGTATTAAAGGTGTCGACCGAGAAGGGAGATCTTCCTATCATATTGAACATTATGTATCTCGATCAGCTAAGAGACATGAATCCTCCCTTCTACCTTTCATTAGGCATGAATGACCTACGCTTGAACAATTGCATGCTTGATTATGGGTCCTGTTAGAACCCTATAAATAGGCGATCAGTGTTCTGAATATTATTTATTTATTTCAGGCATATGTTTTCGCTCGCGAAGCATGCCAAAAGCGGCGGAAAGTGCCCGACACTGTCCAAGTATAAGACGAGTCCCTGCGCGCAAGTTTCAAAGCGAGTCATGGTGCATATTTTAGCAAAAAATGGTGAAATGGTTTGAATGGCGAAAATTTTTACTTTGGTGGGTCAAATATAAGATTGGGTTTACTCACCAAATTTGGGTTTTTATAACTTAGTTTGGTGAATTGAGCATGGCCCCCCCTCGGCCTTTTGCTTCCATGCAGAGTTTATTAAAAAGGTTTACAAATACTTTTTGCCAAAAAATTATATTGGCCTTGGGCCAACCTTCTAATGCTCGACACCAACGGATTAAACACTTTTCAATACACCAACAGCAAACACACAGAGCAGCGCGCACAACGCCAATACCAAACCCCAAAGCCCAACCCTCGGGCTCATTTCATTGACACTACATGTAGCTGCTGGCATATATCAACGCCAAACGGTGAGTCTACCACATGCATGTGGGATATCACC
>ML791039.1:753794-775038 GCA_009831015.1 Picea engelmannii
TAGGGTGATAACATTATGGTTGTTGGGTTTTCTCTTCTTGTTGCACCTTCCTCCTTTGGACTTGATCTCTAAATGAAAATCCTTCTTTACCTATATGAGATCTCATTGAATCAGTCTTTCATGACTCAAACACTTGAGCAAAAGTCCTTCTTTGCTCATAAATGGATGACTCAAGAACATGAGCAAAAGTCATTTTTTGCTCCTATGTGCTCTCTTGTGTCTTTCTCCTTCACCTAGCCTTGCTTTTATAATCTTGAGCTATGACCGAATCAAACATAACCCTAATCTCCAAAGTGATTGATGGTTGAGATTAGATATCACCCCACTTGAGATCAATGGCTAAGATTCATTTAATTCATTAATGCTAATAACTTTAATATTTCATTAAATTATACTCACTTTAATTAATAAAAGCACTTTATTTTAATAATTCATTTAATTAAAGTAAATCACTAAGGTAGAAGGCTTTGGACGACTTCCACATGTCTAGACACTTAGACCTATGAGGAAGTACTCGTCTGATGCTACAAACATAAACAAGCAACTCATGGCGATAAGGTATATAATTATTAACATCCTGACATCAACACTTCTGATTGGCGTTCCTAGAATCTTGACCCTGATCATATCCCTTTCCCTTGAAGGATATATGGGACAAAACTTGAAACTAGAATCTTTTGCCCAAAGTGGCTACCTTTCTTTGGCTAGTTGCTCATCAAAAAATTCTCACTTGGGACCATCTTCTTCGAAAAGGTTTTATTGGACTAGCTCTATGTGTCATGTGCCTTTAGGATGTTGAGTCTCTCGAGCATCTCCTCAATTCTTGTCCCTACAACAACTTCTTATGGGATCAAGGTGCCATTTATTTTCGTCAATCAAATCACATCAAAGATTCTATCAAAATGACCATCTCTTCATGGCATTCTAGCAGCTTTCAAAACCGTATTCTAAATCGCATTTGGCAGCTCTTCCCAGGGTTTGTGTTATGGAAAACATGAAAAGAAAGGAATTGACGCATCTTCAGAAACAAATCCTCACAACCAGCGCTTGTTTGGAGCAAAATCAAAATGAATATTCTAGAGACAATCCTTAAGGAAAATTGGGATGCTGAGAATATAAAATGCAACGACAAATAACAGTTTCTTCTCTTCCTTTGGCTCTCCTCCCCCTTGTCATTTCCCCTTCTACCTCTCTCCGTTCTTCGTCTCCTTCTCCCTCCTAGTCCCCCCTGCGGGACTTTTTCAAGTTGAATTTTGATGGTGCTTCAAAAGGTAACCTAGGACCAATAAGCTATGGTGGGTCTTTCGTGATTTTGAAGGTAAAATTCTTTGAATTTATTATGGTCACATTGGCTCCTTTTCAAACAAGGCAATAGAGCTTTGGGCTCTAGTCCAAGAGCTTCGCATTGCCCATTCCCTTCATTTCACTAAGCTTATTGCAGAAGGGGACTCAAAACTCATCATTCATATGCTTGTCAAACTCCAGAATGGCTCCTCTCCATCCAATGTCTCCAATAATTGGCGTCTTGAAGTTCTCATGGAGCTCCTTCTCTCTGCCATTCCTCTCATTTATGCTCTTATTCCCTCCCATGTTCTACGTGAGGCCAACAAAATTGTTGATCTTCTAGCCAATGAAAGTTTAACGAGGCCATCCCTAGCCCTAAATTGTGACTGGGAATATCTCAATTTTCCCTCTCTATAGCAAGCTTGTCAATCTTTAGCCTACACAAATTTCAATTCCCTAGATAGGGTGCCAATTGTCCACCATGCAATCAATGGGAGGGAGGTGACATTTGGGAATGTCTCTTCATCCTAACGTCCCCCACAAGCCAAGGTTAATGGTTCTACTACAGCAGCTTGCTCGATCAGAAAAGAAGGTAATGGAGGGTACAAGCGGGATGACTCTCGCACAATGCAAAGTGATGAAGGTTCTTATGACGGCACAATGTATTGATATTTCGGTACTCCTAGCACTTGCAAGCATAATGGATCTTGGTAGGATAAGGATGAAGTAGGAGAGGCCTTAGGCCTACAATGTTCATGGTCTTTGTTGCATTCTAGATTTCGAGCTTATGTTGTTTACAGACAGGTGCTCTACCCCTGCTTGGTTTTGGTTTGGTTCTCCTTCCTCTCCCCAAGCTCCCATGGTTCCTCGTTGTAGCAACGCCAAGTGCCCCCCTGCTCGCTAGACACACGCAGCAAAGGCTATTGTTGAAGCAGCGGGTTTCCATCATCAATTCGTCGTGCAGGAGGATCATGACACCATGCATGCACTGGAGGAAGAAGTTTGGATGGTCAGGGCCTATAAGGAAGATGTGGAACTGAAAGAACAGGTGGGTGGCATTATTCCTAACCTAGGTTGTACCAAAACCAAAAATTCTAAAATTTTTAGAACTCTATAACATTATTGGCACACAGAGACTATGGTGGCTCTGGGCATGCTTCCTAAGGATTTGGACTTCAAACAACTCAAACAGAGGATGGAGTCTCTCGAGGAGAGGAATAATTTGCTAATGAATATGGTTCAGTGGTTGGTCAAATGCCATGGTGGATCCTTTTCACTGCCTTTAGGAGGTTGGTTGCATGCATGTTCCTCTCCAATTGTGGATTCCATGGACAACTCTGGGTCGCGGGCTCCCCAAGTGCCCCCTTCTAATGGTTAATTTGAATTCAACTTTTATGGTCAAGCCCTGTACGAGGATGCTCTAGCTCAGACAATTAGATTTCTTTGTTTTGATTATCTACGTAGTCGACTTTACAATATATGTTGCTTCAAAACTATTCAAATGTTATGTCTGTCTCTAAAACTTGGTATGGTTTCCCTTCATTGGCAGGCCCTCTATTATGCTTTATTTGGCTTGGTTTGATAGTTTGGTTATCTTTTGGACCCGGTTTGTTAGCAGGCATTTATGTACACATTGTTAATATTTGAATAGAAAGTCTTACTTATGAAAAATAGTTTGTTGCTCTTGTTAGATCATGGTCTAGTTATAAAACCGATGTTGAAGTGAATCTTAAAGATTGTGGATAAGACCCTATGATGATAAGAATAATCATGGTTAAGAGATAATGCTTTCAGATGTATGTGGAAACAATGGTTATCCATCAATTAAGCTATTGGATAAGTATATCTCATTGAATACTTTCAAGGCGATGAGTATGCTTGTTGGGCTGAACTCAGAGATGAGAGTTGCCTCATATCATGTGAACATAATACTTAACAAGGAAACGATGGTGCATTTATCTGTAGCTGCCTTCATGGGAAAGTTTTAACTATATTTGTTAATGCAGCTAGAAATGAATCTTTAAAGGCTCATGGATTGATTGAAAAAAGCAAAATGCACGTAATAATTAGGACATGGTTTAGTTGGGGATAACCAATGAAGGGTACCTCGTGAGAAATGAGTGTATCAAGGGGATTTGCTATTTTGTTATTAATTAGATTGAGACTCTGTAGGAAACAAACTGTATGTGGATTATAATTAGGTTCGATATGGGAATACTCTGGATTGACGTGTTTAATCTAGTAATGATTATGGAATGGAAATGATATATGGATATACAATATATCTGAGTTTATATATATATATATATATATATATATATATATATATATATATATGGTTTTGTGGGTTTTGTTGATGTAGTGCTGAGAACACTACACCCTCTCTGGGAAGGAGCTTCCCTGTGAAGCATTTGGATGGGGTCAAGGACAGCTGCAAATTACTTTGGCTTTCAATGCATTTGGGAAATGCATTGATTTTATTGTGGAAACACCGTTGTAAAAAGTTACTTTCTAATGAGGTTCCCCGTCCCCTTTTTCTTGGGTATCTGGAGAGTTTTAAGCAAAAGTTGACTCTACTCCTGCAAGTTCGCCGACATGCTTTTTACAATGATGTTGAGTCCCTCAATGTAAGGCCCAAGCTCATATGATGACCCTTTTAGCTTTCATAGACTGGAACTTTCCTGGTTACCATGGTCTCTATACGATGTATAACTATATTGAATTCTGTTGCACTTAGTTGTTTTTTGAAGTAAGATATGAAACATTTAAAAGAAATAGAGACAATTAATAAAATGAAAAATACAAAACTCTCTTATAATATCTGTGTATGCCTCTGTTCAACATTGAAATCCCATGGCCCCAACAAGAGCAACACCTTTACTAAACAGTGTGAAATGCCTTCGGATAATGGTGACCCTACACAAGAGCAACACCTTTATTTAACAGTGTGAAATACATTGGGAGCATGGTGACCCTACACTGCCAACATTTCTCAAGCCTGTACATGTTTTTCCTGTAAATATCTGGAATCTGGATGCTACCGAGTTTCTTTATTGGGATTTTTTTTGTAAACTTGAAACATATGTTTTTACATGATTCCACTAAGATGCATAAATCATAATATCCTTGGTCTTTTGTTAACAATAAAATAATTAAACGTGGAGACAGTGCCCTTAAAATATTCCTACTTATTTCTGTGTCTGTAAGCATATTATACTTACGATTCGGCATATGTCAGTCAATGTCCCAGCTCAAGCCTTCAAAATGCAAACATAATTTGTAAGCACCCCTGCAGGAACAAGGAGTGTAGCAATTAAAGAATTATTGATAGGACCACAATTAAAGGGAGGCAATAATACATACACAAGAAGGAAAGGTAGGAATAAATCCGGACAAAGGACAACTTAATCCGAGAACTGTCGAAGAGTCTATTTGGTCTGTTGAATTAAAATTCCCAGAGGTTGCATAGACTCTTCCATGTGATACAGAATGTCATTAAGCCAAGAAATAATTGATACTAAAGGAAGAAAATGAAAACTTTGAGAGACAATGACAAAGTTCTACAGCTCTTCTGCATATCCTTTTGCTCTCCTGCAATTCAGCATGCCTGTCTTAAGAGTATCATGCGCAAACACAATAAATGCCAAAAGCAATAAGAATAGATTGAATGAGAGTAGAATTTATTCAGAAAACGATAATCATCCTTTATTATGGCAAAGGAAAATACAGCAAGCTCCATAAACAGCTGAATTACAGAGAAGCATATGTATATGGCTCCACTATAGTCATCACGACGCTCGGGACGTTTCATTTCTCGTGTTAGTCCTTTAACCCTTCACAGTTGGTGTTCCAGATGGTAACAAGCAAATGTCTGCATCTGCAAGAGAATCATGAACACAGAATACAACAAACCCAGAGCCAACATGCAGATATTTCTCTGACGTAACAAGCCCTTCTGGTCAAAATAAAGTTTACAAATTAGGCAGGAAGCTCAAATTAGCTCATTTGAATGTGGCACTCTCCTCTGTCCACAGAAAATCAATAAGGAGAGCAACAATATCCACCAGAAAACCGCTTAATTTACTGCTGGAAACTCTTCTCGTCCAGTATAGTGCTCTCTCCTGCAATGTAAGTGTGTGATCACTATGGAGGCTAATGCATCTCAACTAGAGAGATTGGCTATAATAATCACAATAAAAGCACTAGCCACAACTATTCCCTTGAATGCATGAGGTGTTCTTAAGGCATTTAATTACAAGTTAGCTAGTGTGGTAAGCCTCGCCCTTTCAAACGACTTAACCATACATCCAAATTACATAAAAATAAAATAAAATAAAAAACTTCTGGCCCAAACATGTCCAACTCCAACCACTGTGACTCTCCAATGTAAAGCATGCATAACATACAATTGTACCATTTTTCAAAGGTCTTCCACACTCAGCGTCAGACCTCAGTCACCAAATCCAGACAGGCCTTACCCTTCATATGCCAGAATAAATATATTATTTAAATTTTGTATAACCGTGAACCTGCAGCTGTCTGAACCACTCTGCCACTATAAACAGGACACAGACATTTTATTTTACATCCAGCTGATATCCATCTGTAGTGAATTCGCTTTCTGATAATCCCACCCCTTCCTGTTGCTGCAAAATCACATGACCCCGACACTAATTAGAAAAGGTTACAAGTCAAAATGCAATTAAAACCATCCTCCCGTAGATCAATCATTGATCACTCCAGAATTCCCAGAACAACATAACTTTTCACACGGCTCTACGAATTACCATAAAAATTAAAGCAACTTCTGATCCTCGATAAAATTATCATCTATTGCATTTGCATGGAAACTTCAAAAAGATGATTATAATATAAATTGCAATCTAACTGAGAAAACAAACAGACAATTCTTGCCCTTTTCCATTTAAATGATTAGAATATAAAAATGAAACTATTACAGAAGAAATAAAACCTGTTTGAGGAGGACACTCATGAGATCTTCTTGCATAAAATGTTCAGTGAGCAATCCACCCTCAAATTTTGAATTCGTCATTAAACTTGATAACCCGTCCTCCTTCAATCTCAAGGCACCGTCGGCCGATTGCTCGCTTTGAAGTCGAGTTCCTGTCCTTGTGTCTCCAGCTTCTGTTGACAATCTGCTAGGAAGACCCATCCCTTTGCCACAAGTTACAAAACTTCCCACTTGTCCTTTATTTTGTATGCTGGGAATATTCAAGCCCTGGCTTGCAGAAAAGGGTTGACTGTACCGTGAATTAGAGACAGGATTACCTGTTTGGTTCAACACTGAATTCTGGGCCAGGTTTTGCCCATGCCAACCTTGTTTGCTACTCTGGCTTAAGCTCTGCCCAAAGCCATTCAGTGTACCAAAATTTGTATTGGGACTTCTTAAAGTATGTGAATTGACAATTTCGCTCATTCCACCAAGGTTTCCTACTCCTGCCATATTCATATCACCACAAGTCCCTACTGATGCCAATGGCGTATTTGTGCCAACAGCTCTAGCGAGAGAATAATTATTCCCTTGCATAATAGGATGGTAATGGTTCTGGTAGTCTACAGTTGGTGTGCGGCCATTTCCAACAGATGCATTAGATTGAGGCAAAGTCAAGCCATGCATAGTTGTTGGTATTTGATTTCCCTGACCTGAAACTGACGTGCCAACAGTAGTATTTCCTAGGAGTGTACTGCTGTTTCCTACAGTAGGCAATGGATTAGCAATTGCTCCAATGTCATTCGACAGCATCTGCTGCTGTAGAAGATTAGGTGATGGCATGTTTAGAACCTGTACACCTTCAAGTTGTTCACGCTGATTTTGTTCACCAGATTGTTGCTGCTGTCGTGAACCTGCTGGCATCTGCTGTTGATGTTGATTTAATGGATGTTGTTGCTGCCCTCCACTTGTTGGCATCTGTTGTTGATGATGATTTAGTGGATGTTGCTGCTGCTGCTGCATCATCTGCACCATCAGAGAATTGTTATGGGGATTCAGCGCATTATTGTTGTTTATGCCACTAATCTGACCCATGCTTCCGAGCTCGATAGAAGGTGTTGAAAGCTGCTGCTGCACTATAGGAAATCCTGAAGACGAGTCATCCATTGGCAAACCCAGATTTCCGAACGAGGACATATGCTGGTGTGATTGAGCAAGTTGTTTTAATTCTAAACCAGTGGGCAGGCCCTGCAGTAAGTTCCTCGGACTGTTTAATAATGGTTGTCCAAACCTTGCTCTATCTGTCAGACTGCAATTCAAGCCTTGAAGTTCTGGTTGTAAAAGGAATGTCGGATCAACTCCCGACATTCCAACATCGTTTCCATTTACCCTACCTAGAAGACCCCCCTGAAATGCTGCTAGAGATTGACGTGATATTTGACCTGATGCTGCGAGAGCTTGTAAATCAGACCTATCAAGTGAGGAAATGGAACCAAAATTTGCTTCCATAGACCCGCCAAATGAAGAGTTGAATCCACTTTGCTGCTGTCCTACCCCACTCAACCTTCTTAGATAAAGCCTGTATTTCTGCAACGAGACATGAATTATCAACACACTAAAGAAGCTGCATATGTAAATAGAAGCATGAAATTAGTTATATCAAGATATTCTTCCATAATGTTTTTCTTTCTATCTAAAATATTATGGATCCTCCACAAGAAAGCATGCATGCAACGTTGGAGACTGAAATACTAGGAGCAAGAGTAAAGAAGGAAACAAATGCATAAGAAATATCTCCAGGAAGTAATGACTGCATGGGATATAATAATTAGTATCAAGGGTAAAGGTAGACTATGCTCCTTGAGTCGACTGTAAAAATGAAACCAGATCAATCACACTACGAGTCCTGGAAGTTTGAACCAGTATGTCAATAAGCTGATAGATAAGAAGACAGATGTACTATAGAGTGAGGTTTGAGGTCAATATTTTCCCAGGAAAAGCTTGAACTCTGAGAAAGTCTTCCCAGAGTGCTGGAGATTGTAGTAGTCCTTGTTGTGCCTACTATAATAATGCAATAACAATGATCCATATACAACATCATAGCTCTTTTAGGAAGTCTGAGCAAGTTCCTTCAATACATAAGTCCATAGTGACTGGCCGTGGCCTAGTGTGGTACAGGTAGTGTAACATCACAAAAAAGCTAAGTTGCATGACACAGAGAAATGGGTACGAGTTTCCAGAACAGAAACTTGCTGGAAATGTGACCCTCAAAAAATTGGAAATAGGGAAACGCGATACTATATCTATATATATATATATATATATATATATATATATATAACGTGCTACTTTATAAATAGCACATTATATTGAAACTTTGAAAGAAAGCATTATGAATAAATGACCAAGAACATTTAAATGGCAAGCAGTATTCCACCATCATTTATATTGGGATCCTCATCATTAGTATCACCCTCTGCCTCCTTGTCTAGTTTTTGCCTCTACCTCGATCCTCCAAGGCCATCAATCAACACCATCCAATTTTGATGAAACAACCCAAGCCAAGCCTTAAAATATGGTAGAAAAAGCTTGACATGCCTAATCACTGATTTTGGCTTGAGTGAAGGGTACTTTTTTGCTAAGGCCATGATGGAGGAGTTCAACAATCAACACCACCAACATCGGGGTACATAGAGTGCTTGGTGATCTTGATTAAAAATATCTTCATACATGATAGAATCCAATAGAAATGCTGTAATCTTGCCAACCCTGAAATCCTGAAAACTGTTTAGTCTGCTGAATTCTGAATCAGATATTAAATTCTACTTTCTCCATATAAAGTCCAATGAGGTTGGAACCACTCTCAAACATCCTAAAACAATTAATGGTAATGTTAAAAATTTAAGTAAAAGTTGGCATTTCATTTATCTTTCATTTTCTATCCTTTTAAGGAATAGAAAAAGAAAGATAAATGAAATGCCAACTTTTGCTTTAAGAATTTAATATTACCAGTAATTGCCAGCATTTCTGGTCAAACTCAGCCAAAAACCAAGTCAAAAATCGCTTAAACGGTTTTGGAAGCGTGCTGTACAAACCCTTGGTACGGCCTTGAAATGCTTTTCAGGCCATACGAAACGTGTTTCCAAAATGTGAAATGCATTTCAGGCTGTACGAAACGTGTTTCCAAAATGTGAAATGCATTTCAGGCTGTACGAAACCCATTTCATTTTGTTTTTTGGTTTTTTTGTGGGAAGGAGATGCACCAGTACAAAATCGATCAAATCGGCCTGTTTTGACTAGTTTTATTTTGAATCGATCCATTCTAACCAATTCAAAACAAAACCAATGAATTCCGGTTTGGGAGGCTGATTCTCACCAAAAACCTCCCAAAACTGATCTAACTAGCAAGTTCATCCAGTTTCGATCTAGTCCTAATAACATTGATCTGTAGCACCTCCTCTAATCCTAGATTAGCCTCTTAAACTTCCCTTTCATTCGGAGCACACCTAGGATAATCCCCAACTAGCTTACCTAAGAACCTTACTTTCTTTATGCCTCTCTCTTTGTGCGGAGAGGTGCATTCTACAACTCAATATCGGGTAATGTGTCATGCGCGTTTGTAATGCTAATGTAGCATATGTAGGCCAAAAATATTACTTAAAGAAATAAAAATTATAATGAAAAGGCCAACATATTATTCCCAACTAGCCTAGATCCATCTTAACCCTAATCTATCAAGTGTTGATATCAATCAAATCGCTCTAGGTGCAAACCTTTTTGAGGGTGTAAAGAATTGAGTTAATGTTTGCACCTTGAGAGATTTGATGATTGATCCCTCTCGATGCTTGATAGATCCAAGGTTAAGATGGAACTAAGCTAGTAGTTAACTCAACGGAAGTTCAAAATTACTTCATGACTAGGTTATTCACTTATTCAAAGGTGTCTACCCCATGTTACCCCTCAGATTTGCATTGGGGTGACCCATTTTCTTTGCCAAATTGTCCCAACATCAGAGTTGATCCTATTGCACATTTTTTGAGCTGATGTTCAAACCTTCACAAGGATATTTTGATGTGTCATGATAAGCCAAAAGTTGTGACAATGTGTCAGTTGTATTTTCACTAAACCATGCTAATTGATCTATGTAAAGATTATTTTTTTAACTTAGGCGGTTTCTCTAGACCCTTGCGGTTGGTCATGGCACATCCTTCTAGGTTCCATTCCAAGGCTAGTCCTACCCTTATGGCTCATTCTAACCATCTTATCGAGATCATTTATGGTCGAGATGGGTGTGCAAGGGTCTTGGGACGATTCTATTGGGACACGTCTTAGAATTCCCCTAAGTTTTTTTCACTTTACCCTATGTGTTATTGTGAAGGTTTTACACCTAGAAGCACACTTTCCCTTTAGCATAAGCGTGGATCTATGTATGTATGTATGTCACACTTTGGCCTGGGTTATTATTTTCCTAGCACTTCGGGTTATTTGATATGTATTTGGCACTTTAGATCATGTGGAGCACCCCCCCCCCCCCCCTTCTACATATTTTTTTGCACTTGGACAGTTGAGGAGCCCTCCCCAGAGCACCTATCCATTTTTTAGGGCTATTTCATGTGCATGTTGGACTATGAGAGGATAACTCACCATCCCCATTGAAGTGTTCCCTCTCTTGGCACATATTTGGAGGCATACATCACCACTTTGAGGAGTCATCCCCTTATTCATGAGGTCGTTGGCATTCTCCCTTAGACATGGAGCTTGTCTAAGGAGGGTTTTGACCCCTCACTTCATGGATGTGACCATTGGCATGCTTTGAGGAGGTACTTACACTTGGAGACTTCACTGTTGAGCCGTTAGGCCACTTTTGGAGGAGTCGTCCACCTTCTTGGAGCCACACGTGCCACTTTGGAGACTTAATTGCTTGGTCGTTTCACCTTTTTCGAAAGGATGTCCACAATTGAGGGAGGTTGTTGGACCTCATCCCTTGTTTTGAGGCTAGACGTTGGTGCTTTGACCTAGCCTTCTTCCTATTTGATTAAGAAATCCTAACCTACATGGAGATTGTTGTATATGTCGCATAACCACCTCACCATTTTTATGTATTGTTGACCATATCCTCCTTAGATAGTTAGAGGATAATTGTTGTTTATGTTCTCTTAGGCTAGAACTAGGTTTTTAACCAAGGATATTATTATTTAATTGAAAGGGTTGTTGAACCTTAAACTTTATATAAGAAGCTCCCATCTTTGGTTATTTTGGTTGTTGTGCACTATTTGAGAGAACATTTTCATTGAAGACTTCATTTTCATGTGCGGCTAATGTTTTGGTGCTGCAAGCTTGGAAGTGGTGTGGATTTATTACATGCAAAGGCTAGTTAGTAGTGACTTGTTCCATTGAAATAGTACATCTACTACTTTGGAAGGATTCTAGTATGGTATCACCCTCTAGTCTCCTTTTCTATTTTAATTTTGGATTTAGTAATTGGCATGATATATCTTATGAATACTTGAAACTTGTTATTTCCAATTCTAGGATAAACCGTAAAATCAAATAACTAGTCGAAGGAGAATCCTTTAGGAGCCCTTCATTGTGAAATTTCTGTATCATTTTCCAGAAATATTAGGGTGGATCTAGTGAGCTTTATGCCTCGTTTCCATCCCTAATTACATAAGAAAATACCTTCTTAGATAGTGTTCTTATCTACATAATCCCTATGGTTTATTTGGCACTGATCTCTCCCTTCAACCACCATATAAAAATCCAAAATCATTTATTTTCTTTGTTTATTGAAATCTGATATAAATTTCTGAATATCTTACATTAGATTTCATTTCAAGTTTAGTCTTTTTTCATAGATAAAAAATCATTTCCTAGACTTGTTTTATTTAATCACAATTCTACGAATTATTCAAGGTTCTTTCATTAACCCATAATTGTTATTAGTCCTAAGTTATGTTTCAATTTCGTATCATTTACTTGGGTTGTTATCTCATAAGAAGATCTGGAATTTCCATTTCTGTATTAAAAATCAGATTTGCAAATAAACCTATTGACCTTTATTTCATATCAATTACATAGGTTTAACAAATGGTTTTCACCACTTGTTCAAATCTGGACATTGCCCTACAAAATATCATAAAATAGATTTGATTCATAAATCCATATTCTTATAAATTGGTTTATCTAAGTTGGATCTAATCGATGTGTGCTTTGGTTTATCATTGCTGGAAATTACTTGTATGAAGAATTACATCTAAAAATTTCTTGAAGCGTTGAATCCTTTACTTTTTAAAGTCATACCTTGTGTTGGATTTAACTCATTTGTATTTCATAAGTAAATATTTGCATCATACATTATTCATCATTAAGATTTACTTAATCTAAAGCTCTCAATTGATAAATCTTCTAGACTTAGCTTCATTTCATCATTCACATCTAGGGATACCCCCCTTGGCCTTAAGAGAGCCAGCCAAAAGTGAGAAGAGAATTGTACTAAGGTGACAATGGTACGTCTCCTAGTCTTACCTCAAAGTTGCATCTATGGATTAGAGATTTTTCCACTTAGATGTGAATTGAAGATGTAACACACCACATAAGGCATTAGAGCTGAGAACAAACCACTTGACTTTGTACCCATACACCTTTCTCATTTGGATAACACCTTCACAACAGGCAGTTGGCTATTACTACTACTCTTACTTACATTGTAGGACTCGTGCCTGAATTTTGTTTGGAGAGGCCAACAATTTGACAAGTCTACCTTCGAAAGTACCATATCTGAGGTGGTCAATTTTGTCACACTCTGATTGAACAAGATGCAGTCAATGGCATGAAGTCCCCTTCACAAAGAAAAGTGAAAGATCCTACTATCCCCAACCACTCTCGAATCTCAACAACTAAAGCCTTCACTCCTAGCCCAACTCTCTAGTGCTTGGAGCATGACATAATCCAATCCCCTGAGACCACTAAACGAGATTTTGGCCAAACCTACAACAACTCAAACATGGACTCCCTCTCTCTATTTAGATAACCACTTTTTTGTTCCACATGCTAACAATGAGAGATATAAACACATCCAAGGAGCCAAGCCTCCAACACTTGGGCCCAAATCTAGTTAAGGTCATGGACCTCACCTAGAAAGACCTACATGTCTCGTTGACTATTAATACTTAGCCTACAAGACAACAACCTCGAGAGGAACAATTGGCTAGTCATTTTCCCACATGTGGGTTTCCTGGAAACCTACTACCCCCCACCCCTCAAATTCAATTAGGTACTAAACATCATGTTTCTTACTCCTCTAGGCATTTATGTTCTATAAGATAATAAACATCCCCTCCTTACCCTTTTGGCCTAACCATCTCATCTCACTCCTTCGACCTTGCTCCTCTCTCCTTGAAAGGTCGATGCTCCCAAAATACTGGTACCTTCTAAACCTTTCAAGTCTAGGGATGACTTGTAGACAATTGCTTTAAAACTGCACAATGTCAAAACAAACAAAAAAACTATCCCAAGAATCCTTAAATTAACCCACTAGACAATGAAACGAAATAACGCAACTAGCATGACCTCCAACTCTATAATGAAAGTCGATCATGAAATATGCAGTGCATTATAGACACAAATCAATCTAGTTCTTAAAGTTCCCTATTGATGACATGGAAATTTAATTGGCCTCAAAGCTTGATATACACGCTCTTCTAGGCAAGGTCAAGGGGGTTGTTGAAATTGAATCCCTTGGGGCTACTTGGTAGTGCCAAGTCTTAATGCATTGTTAGGAAAAATATGCTCTCCATGCTAGTCACTTTTTATATCAACTAAATTTGGGTTACTCACTAGGTCGAAGAGTGAGAAAAATGCCTCAACCATCATGAAAGGGTTCAACATGTCTCAAGAAGCCAAAGAATGCCCCCTTTAATTGGCATTTTTATTCAACAATGTCACACTTCTCATTTGCGACTAGATAGATACTACAAGATCATTCAAATCTCACTATAGAGAGCCTAAGAGAAAGTCCCATTGACCCATAAAAGGCAGGCCACTTGGATTTTAACCATTACCACTCTAAGGGAGATCATTGTCAACTTCCCATGAGGTCTTCATGTTCACTTGAGGTAACAACCCTCCTACTCCTACTTGGCTTTAAGTTTGACAAGAAGTTCTATTCCATTATCCTTGTCTCTGAGCCAATGGGACCCTAAAGGAACAAGGAGCATCATCATAGTTGGTAGGTTACTCCCACTTGATTTGCAACCATTGACTTATCTTTTTATGACTTTGGGAGCTTGTAGAAAGATTTAGGTCTTGAGGATGATTGGCCAAAACAAGTTATTCTAGTTTTTTTCAAATTGGTCATCCCTTTCCAAACCAACTTGAGGCAATCTAGGTCTATGCAGCAAACTCGAAAGGACCATCATAAAAGCCTCATCCTTTTAGACTTGACAGGAAAGGCCATCCCCATGGAAACAATCTTTATCTCTTTGTACTTCTACTATGGGAATTGGCATTTTAGCCTTGAGTTAAACTTCTCAGTAGGAGTGCTTCCATAGTGTTTGATGCACTTTGGTCCACCAATGCCCGTGTCTTAAATATGGTTAATGGTTGCCACTATGACAATTGTACACTTGACCTTTCACCGAGAACATCCAACCAAATACTTAATACATAGAGTGCCTAATTTAATGAACCCTACCACACCTCAATGCCAACCCTTAATTAAGGTATAAGCAACGTGAATAGAAGAAACACGGAAACCATTTGGCATTGCCCTTTCAGTAAGCAAAGTTGTTTCTTTATTGACTACTGATTTCGTTATAGGGAACATGAAATTCATGTACTTGGTTGCCACTTCCAAGTGCCATTTTCCCATCATAGGTAGTAGTGGATCCACCCCTCTCTAGATCATTTCCCACCAAGGGATGGACAGCAAGATCCTTTAACTAACCTAAATGTTACCAATCATACTCATTGATGAAAGGGGCGAGTTGCAATGAAAGGAAACTTTGATCTTTCCCACATTTAATGCCCACTCGCAATCTTTGGCTTATCACATATGCCAAATCCAACTCATACATTATGGAATCCAGACAAATCTCGTAACTCCTCCTCCCCCAAATCCAACTCATGCATCTATGGAATTGAGACAAACCTCTTTTCATTATCTATCTAGAGACCTAATTCCCCCGCCCCCAAATCTCCATAAGGGTTGTTAAAATTAAGGAGTTGCAAGAGAAATTCTCTGGGAGGATGGCAAAGACCCTAGATGAGATCTAGTCCCCCCAGTACACTCCTGGGATTCTTGATCTGAGACCAAGCAGTTAGAGCCATGGAAAAAGACCCTAATGAGGGCCCCTAGTGTATTGTTGGGGTTCTTGGTCAGGGACCAAGCAATTTGATAATAAAAGTCCCTAGATGTGTTCTAGGACCCCTAGATGTGTTCCAGGGAATCCTTGCTCAGTGCTTGGATTGATCCTTGGTTGTGTACTTTGGTGGATAAGACCCTAGATGTGATCTAGGGCCCCCAGTTGCATTCTGAGGTATCATGGTCTGGGACCAGGCAGTTTCTTGGTTAAGTACCAAGTCGAGATGATGTGTGATCTTCTTCTCTCCCAGGATGGTCCATGAGACCTAGAAGGAGTTAAGAAGGGCACGATCACATCATTGACCTTCCTCTTATGCTGGGATGATAAAAGCTTATAAGTTATATCATGAGACCTTTGTGGACATTCTGCCATTAAAGAAGAACCCCCCCTTGACCTTGTCTTATTATCTTTGCAACCCCTTGCTTGAGCCACATCCTCCTTAATGTTTATGTGGTTTGGTTCTTTGCTAGCCGCCTTGACTTTGGGTTTTATAATTTAAACATTTAATATTTTAATTATAAAATATTAATTGTTTATTTGTTGGGTTTTAATCTAACCCTAAAATTAGGGCTAATTTGCAAACCCTAACCTACCCACCTAAACTATAAAAGAGAGACCTATCCCCTCACTCACTCACTCATTTCTTCTTCCTCCAAACCGAGTCTTTGTCTGAGATTTTGCTGTGGCTCTCTTTGTTCTAGTTGTGGAGTGGTGCTGCCCTCCTTGGATCAGTTTCTCTTGCTGAGTATGTGGTGCGGCCTTCCTTGGAACAGGTTCTCTTGCTGGGTATAGGGTGCGGCCCTCCTTGGATCAGTTCTCTTGCTAGGTATATGCTGTGGCCCCCTTTAGGACAGTTCCTCTTCTCTCTTCCAGCCTACCGCTGTCTTTTTGCTGGTGCCACTTGCTTGCTGCCGCTGTTTCTTTTCCGGTGCCACCTGTTCCTTTTGTGACCTGTGTATGCTACCTAGTTACCCTAATCAGGGTTTGATGAAGCAGCCCTAAAACTGCTATGTTATTTCTGTCTACTTCTGTAGCAGTACTATATTCTTGGACAGATTTTGTTAAGGCTGTTAGTAGCCTTCTTTTCAGCCTCTAAATTGGACAGTGGTGTCCTTGCTTCAGCCCTTTACTTAATGATTGGTATGCTGGCTAGTTTTATGATATTTCCCTAAAGTTCTTCTTGGCAAAACTGTTCACAAGATCATGATGAGATCTACCCAAAGGTTTGATCCATGACCCTTAAAGCTTTTTCTGAGCACACGGAAAAGAGGATAACAGCAAGCACCATAGGTAAGTTTGTTCTTTGTTTGGTTAAGGTAATAATTAAGTAAATGTTCGGTTACTTACTATTTTATGCTATCAGAAATTTTAATGTTTTGCCAATCATCAATTACAGTAGTTAAAGTGAAATAAATTTTTCTGTGTTTAGCTAGCTACTGGTTTTGTCCTTTAAATTCTAACAAGGGTTACTATCAAATGAGGAGTTTGTGATATAGACCCTTCACGAGTATAAACCCTGAAAAGATCACCCTACATTTCCCATAATCAAAATCGCAAGCATAAGTTATAGTTGCTCTCGGTGGTAATACCCCACTCAACCACCCCATTTTGGATATGGGATATTGTGCATGTGGTGTATAATTATGCTATGCACGTGTGTACTTATGTTATGAACATGTGTATGTTTTGCTGTGATATCAAGTCAACGGCCTCATTGCCATGTAAATATGTGCTTATTTTGTATGCCCATGTAAAAACTCCGTGCTCCAAGAGAATGTATAAATAGTGATGAGGCTATGAGTCCAGTTTTGCCTAACAATAATGTATGTTATGCTCTTTGCGAAATTAAATAAAAGCTAGGCACTAAATGGCCAACAGTTTTGGCTAAGTAAAGCTTAAAAACAATAATGTATGTTATGCATATTCTTAGCGAAATTAAATGAATGCTAGGCACTAAATGAACAAGGGAAACAAGAGGGGTAATGAGCCGACATAAGGCAAAGAGGGATAAGAGAACATGTGAGGGGGTTAGAACATTTCTAGTGAACCAACATTTCTAGTTTACGTCCAGAAAGTATGCTTTAGAAGGCAACATGTGACATGGTTATTAAGTTGCTACCTAGAAAAGACATGCAAGATTATACAATAAGAAGAAATTCAACTTTGGGATCATTATGCGTTATCCATGGTTCTCTCTCACATTTGCATCTCTCTCCCATGAACCCAAGCACACTGCATCACACATGAGCCTTTGTATCAGCCATGGCGACAAATTCTGAAAGGAATCAGCATTCATGAAGGGCATAGGCACTCTGGGCAGTGTCGGGTGATGAGAGATGGCCACGTAAGGCGATGGTGAGCAATTTCCCAGCTGAAAGCGGGCATATTTTGGGTTTGTTAATTCTCTGCTTCCGAGGAGGGAAGGCAGTGAAGAGCAGAAATAGGCATGTTGATAAGAGTTTATGGCATCCCATTCTAGTGAGTAGGCTAGCAGGATATGAGACTTTGAACATCGAGTAGGCTGGCAAAGGAAAGCTTGGTTAGCGAGGAGGCTATCGAGCACCCAACTAATTCCTTGTTATTGTTTCTATGTACAGTAAGCTCTCCCATTCCAGCAAGTAGGTTAGTGGGCTACGCTACGTGGGCATTTTTGTCCTGTGAGCTGAGATATTTTTCCAAGTCCGAAACCGTTTTGCCCCTAACAGTTCATAGCCTCGGCTTGGAGTTGGCAATCGTGAATGATTGCCTATGGATGGAAGAAAAACCATTCCCCAACAACTATTTGGGGCAGCTCAGAAATTATACAGTTAAGTGCTAATTTCCCCTCTTAAGTAATTTCTTAACTTCCGTTGTGTTTGTGAATGTAAATGATATAATGCCCAGGATGAATGCAATGTGTTTGAGAAAATCATTGTGATTGATTAATAAGCATTGCTTAAAATCAGTGATGATATTCAGTAGAAGAATGGCATAACTATTCTATATTTGCCACTGGAAGGCTCATTTAGAATTTTGTTGTTAGTAGGAGCCAAAACCAGCAATATAAGCTGAATTTCCTTTAGTAATTATGCACAGTCAACTTATAGTTTCCACATTCCCGTGTCGTATGGTATCTATGTTTCTGCTTTACATATACTCTTTTCATACTGGATCTTAGTTTACTGTTTTTGGGGTGGATATTGTGTTCTTGCATATCCCATTCCCTTCACAGATGCAAGGAGAAAAGAAAGTCAAGAAAGAAAGAAGAAAGAAAAAAGATGAAGAGGGCAGAGTACAGAATCCCCACCATCAAGGATTCTTTTAACATTCCAAAGAACATTGAAAGCAAAAGGAACCTATTAATTTGGCAGACACTCTGAAAAGTCTCACTGAAAGGATGATAAAGGCTCAAGAAGAGCAAAATTGTGTTAACAATCAAATGTTACAAAGTCTAACAAAAATGCAAAACCAATTGAAGAAGAAGAAAAAAGAGGATGAATGTAAAGATTTCAAAGAGAGATCTCAAGGATCTAGAAAGTCATCTGTAGATTCAACCTCACCAAGATGAATGGAAATTTCTTATGACAGGCGTAAGACAAAAAGACACCAACAAGATAGTTTTCAAAAAGAGTTTAAAAAGGAAAACACACCTATGTTTGATGGGATAGTCAAGAAGTCAAAGACTAGTTGTTGGGAAAGAAGAAATATTTTGATTTTCAGCTATGTGACTACTCATGGGGTTAGAAGACAAGTTTGGCTATCTATAATCTGATTGAGAAGGCTATGTTATGGTGGAAACATCACTGTCAGATGAAGAAGCTCAGGGGAAAGAAAGTTACGTGGAAACAATTCAATAGATACTTTAAGCAAAGATATCTCTCAACTCACTATTAAGAAAAGATAGTTAACAAATCTCATGACCTTAAAAGCAAGGAGCAATGTTACTCAGTGAGTACAAAGAGAATTTCATGGAGCTTCTATCATATGTATTCTACATAAAGGAGGAGCATCTAAAGGTGAATTGTTTTTTGAGTGGGCTATAGATTTCCATCAGGAAAGAAATCCAAGTCATGGAGCATAAGTCATTGAAAGAAGTTGTTGGAAAAGAAAAGTATGCAAAGATAAATTGAAGGATAAACAAGATTACCTTAGAAGAGAGATAGGAAGAGGGAGACACGGGATAAGAGGCAAGAAAGGTTATAAATCGTCATTCTATAGGAGTAATCAGAATATGCCACAGTTTAATCAACTAATACAAAGAAAAACCCAGACTGTGGATATTGCTGGAAAAAAATCAAGGACGTTGCAATGCTTTGTGTGTGGAGGACATTATGTTAATATTATGGTAGCTGCGGGAGGTATTTACCTCCACGTGTAAACCTGACAAGGATAGAATACTCCGGGAAGCAAGAAGAAACCCTAATGAGTTGGCTAATAACCCTAGAAGACTTGTCGACTCAAGAAGATAATTTATATTAGGTTATTAGCCTCCAAGAGAAGAAGTCGGCCAGAAATAATAATATATACTGAACAGACAAATACCCAGAATGAGAAGTCGGCCCAGGCAGTTAGCCAGAATTAGTATAAATACAGGAGGCCAGTTCTCATTCTGGCAGCCAGTCTCAGAATTGCAGAGCAGCACTTGTGTGCACTGCAGTTGCCCAGTTTCTGCGCAGGTTTGGAGGAGAGCTGCCATTGCAGCTAGCAGTTAAGCTTGGACTATCTCTTGGCTAGGGTTTGGACTATCTGATCAACTCTTATTGGTGCGCTATCCTTGGGGAAAGGTGTGCTACCCTTTGTTTGGCTATCTAGCCTAGGGTTTGCTTCCGGAGTGATTCTCTGTCAAGGTTAAGGTGCTCGGAGGGTGGCTTTAGCCTATGGTTGGGTGACAAGGGTATTGTCAATGGTAAAACGAGCACATCCACTTATATTCTAGCAGGTTATGGGCCCACACCTCCTTCATTCAGTCTAACCGCTAGAAGGAAACATAGCCGTAAGGATATTAAGCTCGTTGAAGAACTGTCACTAGGGTTTCTAGCAGGAGCAGTCACCATAGCACTGTCGCTAGGGTTACTAGCAGGTGCAGGTGCAAAAACCCTAATCCTCTTGTTGAGGCACCTTAAATGAAGAGATTGACCTAATCTCCGGATAAATCAATGCGCCCTAGCCTAGCGCATCTCCTAGTACTCTCAAAAAACCAAGACGTGAAGTTTGAGCTTTTGGTCAAATCTAAGGTTGAACAAGTCAAATCAGCCATGACTTACACTATGAAGTCAGAGAACAAGTTAGATGGACCTTCTAATTTCAAAGCGTGGAAGACAAGGATTGATCTCATCCTTACCAAGAATAAAGTGTTGGATATCGTGAAAGGAAAGATCATGAAACCAGAGTTTGAAGAAGGGAAAGAGAAGGAACCGCAGAACGTTGCAGCCACGAAAAAGTTCAAAGACGGTGACATCAATGATATGAGTATCATAGTGGAATCTATAAAAGACCACCTGATACCCTACATCTCCCATCTTGACTCATCGAGGAAGATGTAGGATGCCCTAACAAATCTCTTCTCGGTCAGAAACATTGGACAAGTTATGAGTCTGAAGAATGAGCTCCATGACATGAAGATGAATGATGAGGACAGCATAACATCATATTTTGTGAGAATCTCTCA
>ML791039.1:780452-801849 GCA_009831015.1 Picea engelmannii
AAAAAAAAAAGCAGGAAGTAAAATAGAATAGAAGTCTAATCTAAAACCTAGAGGGTTGACTCCAAAAATGGAGAGGTGATCCAAGAGAGAGATGTACAAGGTGAGTAGATCTAGAATCTATGGCGCTAGTGGTACAAGGCTACTCGGGTCCGCTAGAACCATCTCTCCTAACATCTGAAGCCAAATGAAGAAAACTCAAAATAGATCTCTGTTTGGAAGAAGAAATATGAGAGGAATAGAAATAAGTGGTGTTGCTATCTGGAAGGAAGAACCTATCACTATGGTCTAGGAGATCTCATCTAGCAACTGGCATGTTTGCTAATATGAGGTTTTCTCTGGTGATGCCACTAGGGTCTCACAGAGGTAGAGATAGTGCCCCATATCCTCATTGATTTGGGATCATCTCTATCCAACTGCCACTTGGTGCCTCTATTCAAAAACACTGTAAAAAAGGAAGTGATCTACTAGGTGGGAGTTAGTCTACGATGTGGATGTGGCTAGAGGATAGAAGAGAAGAGATGGATTGCCTCCTACATGTATAAAGGCTAGGCATTGTTGGTCGAGGTACCCAAAGAAACTCCCAAGCATCCATAGCTCCCTCAAAAGACAATGGAACAATCCTCGGATCTCGTAGTAAACCAGGCAAACAAAGATGAAGTCTTCCTCAATCTCAATCTCTCGAAGATGACACAACTAGCAAATCCTATCTAAACGGTCAGTCTCAATCCGCAGTCTATGAGAGCGAGCTTTAGCCTAGGTGGATCCAAAGAGCGTGCATCCAATGGCGAAGTGTGTAATGAGGTCAAACAATTAGTCCATTGCTCATAACCATGAATTGCTCAACATAGAAATCCATCTTCAAACATAACCCACAATGAGGGTTTATCCAGCCTGTACAAACTACCTGTAGATATCCTCTTGGATGATAGTATTCATCTCCTATCTGGTAGGTAAAAGGTGGTCGAGTACACCCGGGGAAAATCTAAAAGGAGGGAGCTAGACCATTATAATACCAATAGATGCTAAGAGATTTGAGACCCCGATGTACTAGCACCAAGATTGAACAAGAGAACTAGTTGATGCAATGGACTCTTATGAGTTGTAAGCAAAGTATGGATATTGGTCCCATCCCTTCTCTATATTAGTGAAGCTTTGAATGTAGTGCAGGAGTGAGATGAGACCAAACACTATCTCAATTCAAAAGGAGCGAGCACCAAACTCTACAAGGACAATGGGTTGGGGAACTGTATTCTTGCATCTGATGATGCGGCAAAGGAGGATGATTTGTACTCTTTGTTGAAGACCAATCAAACTCTAGCAAACTAGGTCCCCAAACCCCGAAGTTGTATAGAACTGTGGGTCGTACAAGAGTGTCCATGAGAAACATCTTGGATGACGTGTCCTAAAAATGGTTCCAAAAACACTACGTCTCAATAAGGGCCAAGGACCCATAGCCCTTGTTGACTCGAGGCTAAAGTGCATGCCATAGACTAAAGCGAGGTCCTATGAACAGTACCCCCAAATAAGTATCTGTGTTACTGATCTCAATCTCCTCTCCTCTAAAAAAGAAATGGTGATCAAAGAGGATCTTCTTCAACCCATTGAAGATCACGACCTTGGTTTTACCCAATTTGACCGTCAACTAACAAAGGTCACAAAAGAGGGAAAAAACATCTAGTTGTCTCTACAACCCTTTGGGGGATGAAGCTAGAAGGAACATATAATCCGCAAACAACATGATAGAAATCAATACCTAGTGGAGAAGGCACCCATCTCCATCATAAATGTGCTCATACAAGGATTCCAGCTCGGCTCGTTAATGTAGATACCAAACAATGTGGGGGTCATGGGGTAACCTTGTTTGAACCCAATGGTACTCTTGATAAAGTCTGATATCTCATGTGATGTGCATAGACAACCAAGGACCGACTCGTATAAGAACACGATGGTTGACAATAAGGTCTATGAGATGCCAATGTTTTTTAGTCTCTGGAGCAAAGCCTCCCAGGGGACGAAATCAAAAGCTTTTTGAAAGTCCACAAAACAGCAGTAAACTTTTGTAGAACGATGTTGCACCTCCTCGATGATGGCCCTCAGTGTGAGGATGTGATCAATGGTCTAGTGCTTAGGTCGAAATCCAACATGTCCTTTGGCTCTAAGTTGCCTCCTCTCAAGCTCTCTAGATAGCTTCAAATGGAGGATTGTAGCATAGAGTTGGGAAAGCATGTGGCCAACCATGATTGTCCTATGGTTGTTGGGATCTGTACTAGAGCTCGATTTGCAAATTGGGTGAATAATGTGATGTGACCAAGATTGTGGAAAACCCGTACAAACCACATGGTTGAACAAGTCGGCTAAATGGTTGTCTATAGCATGAAGACCCCGATTGAAGAGTTATGCCTATAACCCTTCCTCATTTGTTGCTTTGCTAGTGTTCATCATCCAAACGGCTTCCCGGATATCTCGGTATGAGAATAGGTGGCAAGAAGGGGGGGAAAGGTAACCTAGATTAGAGGTTGCCCAGGAACATCGTAAAGGGAGGAGGTATGGTTGAACATGGCTTTTGGATCAGGAGGAAGAAGAGAGTGGCAAGGAAAGAAGGTGCACCAAAATAGTTTGGGAGAGCATATAAGAGAAGCACAAAACTCATGTCTCCTTTGGGAGATAAAGAGGTGCTTCTTATGACGGAGAAGACAACAATAGGAAGCCTTGAGATGGGAGTAGCAAGGGTGAGTGTGAGTGAAGGGGTGTCAAAGATGATTTTGGAGGTTTTTACATTCATTGGCATACCACTTGTTAATGGGGCATGATCTAGTTTTGAGGGAAGGTGAAGTGGATCTAGTGTAGTGGGGGTATATGTCTGAAGAGCAACTTCCCAAATGGTGGATGAAAGACAGGTATATTTGGCATCGATCGAAGCAAGGCACGAGAACTAGGACCCATATGGGAGCATTTGGCAAATATGAGACATAAAGATGTCAGGTGACCCTCATCAAAGGAAAAGGTGGTCTGAGGTGGACCAGGAGGGGGGGTGTCAGCCTAAAGAAAGAAAGATAGAGAAGAGCATGGTCGACTAAGGTGATGGGAGTCACCAAGAAATGGTGGATGAAGGGGAGAAGAGCCTAACTGGACAAGGAATAATCTGCTACACTCACACCTCCATCGTGAGGTCAACAAATGAAGAAGCAAGACTCCGAGAAGCAAGAACAATCATTTAGGTTCAATAAATCATGGGATTCACCAAGCTACAAGTGTTATAGCGTAATTGCCACCTCTGAAGCATTGATGCTCTTTCTGGCCTTATCCCTATCCTCCTTACAGACAAATCTTCCCCATACCTCCTCGAGTCCTTTTAAAAAACATTTTTTTGGAGGATGTACGCACCCTCACAGTTTTGCAACCTGCACATATGTGGGCTACTCAAGGGACAGTCACGTACATGCCAATAAATGCTAAAAATATATAATTATGCCTAATTAAATGTTGAGTTATGTGTTTGGTTAGTTGCCTAGCTCCTTTTACCCATACTCAATTGTCTCTAACCAACTACAAACTGCATAAAAGGAGCATTTGCATCAAGGAGAAAGGTAATGATACTTTGCACATTAGAGAAAACACCTATCTGGCTATCCTCGTCGAGTTTATAAGCCCATTCATATCCCTATTGTTGCTGGTTTTTTACCTAGAAACCCTTGTTTCCAGCGTCCTCCTGATCACCAATCTATCTAACCAAGAGTCTCCCATATATTCTCTTTGGGTCTGGGGTGAATTCACAATCAAAGCCAATCCTTATAGCAGGAGCTGGATGGAGGAATCCGATATCTCTTTCGACAAGGCAACATCGCATCGGATAGGTAAAATCTGTAACTACCTAACTGTTGTTCATTGATAATATAGAAACTCATTCCTTCGAAATGTATTGTTTTGGTATTGTTTAAATCTGCAATTCTTTTATATATGCTTCATAGAATACTAATTGCTTTGATCTTTCCATCATTTTTCATAGGACTAACAGGTAGTTATTAGTATAACTACCTCTCTGTATAGGTATGCTTGTTTGAGGTTCTTATAGGTTGCAAAGGAACCATTGGAAAAGAGCGAAGAGACTTCGATAATCAAGAACAACATCAACCATTGGACTCCTGGTGAGTTAATCTTTCTCTTCCTCTCAATAATTAGTTATTTTCTTTGAATTCAGTTATAGTATCTTGGTTCAATATTCTTTATGGAATTTGTTTCTTGTATGATCATTGGTACGCTACAGTAAGCCCACTACTATAGGAGAGTTTTCTCCAAAAGCAACAAGAGGTGTATGCCATAACTTGTGAGAGGCGCAAAGACACCATCAGATAACCATTGGAGTCCTACTAAATCTGGATCTGTTTCTTGAATGCAAAACACATCCTCTGAGCGATCATGTAGAGGAATCTGAAGAGCTCTGGTACGGGCATTGAAGTCACCCAGTAGGATGATATCCCCCATTGTTGAGTACTTAATGATGCCAACATATAGGTCCAAGTAGGGGTCTCCATCTGAGTCACTATAAATAGCAAACTGAGAAGAAATAGAGGGGAAGTAACAAACTGCCACGTAGATGTCTCTAGAGAGGGAGGCAAATCCACATGAACCTAGCAAACTCGTCCGAAGCCACTAGAGAAATCTTATCCATGAGGGAGTCCCTGGTCAGACAGGCCACTCTGCCTACACCTTTGACACCACTTGCAAATCTGATCTTCTGTTGACAAGCCGAAAACCAATGATAACCTACTATGACTTGGAGCGGTCGGACAAGACTCGCGTGGGTCTCAATGATAAAGAGGATATTGGATGTACCAAGACCATCAAAGATCATGCTCAAAGATGACCAGAAAGATCTGTTGTCATTCCAACAACCTACTAAGATACCTGAACCATGTTGCCTCCCCCAACAAGACCTTCATTTAGAGACCCCCGACCAGGAGTAACCCAGGGGAGGGGAATCTCGAATGATGGCCCAAAGGTTACGAATGACCATCCATTTTCCTACCTAATGTGTTGTTGCGACCAGCTCCCTGGAGTGTTTTAGCTCTGCAACTTGGGATCAAGTGAAATTTTCATCTAAAAATATCCTATTGAGAAGGGAGAAGAGTCGATGCTTAATGCGAAGCACCCGAAGTCGATCACTAACTAACATGAATCGAACGAATAGTGTAGAGTTAGCTCCGAACCAAGCACTCTCAAGAGTAAGGTTTGAAATCTCAAGGTTATCTCAAAGGTACATGGTGCCCACCTGCATGGGGTCCAGGGAAGGAGAGGGTAAGGGAAGCCTCCTAGTCTTTAAATTAAATTCCTCAACTCTCCTAGTGCGCTCTTCCCTTAGCTTTAGCTTGAACAACTTCCTCAACTTCAGCAAAAGGTGGGGTGTTTTTGTCCTTACCCTTAACTACATGTGCCCATGATTTAATATGCGTCTATGTTTTTTGTTTAAAAGTGGCATGTTGATTCCAAATTTCTTCTTGTTGATTTTTGAGATAGAGAATTTTTGCATGTAGAACGTCATTTGGTGCCTGTAGGGTGTCCTGCACTGGGTTTTCATTTAACAATTTCCTAAGAGATAGGTTCTCTAATTCCACCTCTGAGACCCTAGATGACAGAGTTCTCAGTTTTGCTTGAAGCTTCTAAAAAAGTTTCGTAAACCAAACTAAGCCACTAATAGAACATGGTTTGTAGAGAGGGTGACCATGGGATGGGTTGTAGATGACTCTCCCATGCTCTACAAACCTACCCCTATGCTGGTATGTGTGCCCCTCGCTACATAATCCATTGTTCTACCATGAATTCTCTGTGCCTCTGCACCTAATAACATAGGAATGGGTTGTGTACCTACTGAACCAAAATAGGAGGGTGTGTGTGATCTCGGGCGGGTGAATGATGGTGTGAAATAAATGGGAGATGAGGGGGCGGAGGTGAAACGATGAGGAGGGGGGTGCAAAGAGAGGATGAGGAAGGGGCATGGGAGAGCAAGGAGAGGTGGAAGAAGGAGAGAGAGGGATGGGCATCGAGCAAGAAAACCCTATCACACAAGGGTCGCGAACTAGACTATTGTCAACTACAAACTGGAGTTGGAGTTGAAGTTGTGGCACGGGGGTTCATTACACGAATCACGGGCTTAAATTCTTGGTTGACTAGTTATTTATTTCAAACCACAACACACACAGACACCCAAACCCGCAGCTAGTCGCGAGCAAATTCTGGTCACAATTTTTGGTCCATTAGTTCGTGGAATCATGAGAGTTCGGCTCACACATGCATCTAGTGAGAAGAAACACACCTACTTGCGGCTCAATTTCACGACCTGATGCTCAACTATGTCTCAGATCACTACAGCTCAAACCCGGTGAACACAAATCTTGAACACGTGGCCCAAGGCGCTACGGCTCATAACTATGTTGAATTGGAAGAAGACTTGAATAGAGCTATCGGGTTAACTGCACAGGATCACAAGTTGGACTATGGCCAACTACGAAATGGAGTTGGATCTGAAGTTGTTTATAAAAAATAGAGAATCAGTTACATCCACATCCTGAACCAACTCCCACCTAGCGAATCACTTCCTTTTTTACGGTGATCCCGACTAAGGACACCAAGTGATAGTTCGATATAGATGATCCCAAATCAGTGAGGATACGGGGCACTATCTCTACCTCCATGAGGCCCCAATGGCATCACTAGACCAGACCTCACATTAGCAAACAGACCAGTTGCCAAACCTCGCATTAGCAAATGGGTATTACCTTCAAGTGAAGGGGGAGTTACAAAAAGAAAGAGTTAAAGCACAACACGAACACAAATGATTTCAGCTTGAGACTTGAGAAGGTATGTGCCTAACTCTACAGAGTTGAGAAGGTTGCTCCGAAAAGAAATGCAGGGTGTTCCTTATAAAGGAAATTCGGGCTACTAGAAGACAGTTGTTGCAATAAGGAAGTAGTACTTTTGGCTAGGTATGAAGAAGAAAGTCAAAGAGGTATGTATCCAAAGGCCTAGAATGTCAAAAAATCAAGGTTGAACATCTACATCCAGCAGTATTGTTGTAGTTTTTACCTATTCCCAAGTGGAAATGGGGTAAGGTACTATTAAAAACTGAACAATATGATTTACTATCCCCTGATGATTTAGCCAAGAATTGGCATCTTTATGCCATCCCTACTCAAGCTGTGTGTGGTTTTGACTAGAGTTTGAAGCAATCTTAGGAAGACTTGTATTCCATGTTGTCTATCGTGTTCTTGTACATTGGGTACCTAGTCATAGTCGTGCTCTCAATGGGGGGAAGACTCGCTTCTATGAGGAGGACAAGATAAGGTGTATTGCCTTTAGTTTTGAGATTATAAGTTATAAAACACTTTTGAATTTGCCCTATCTTTCTCCATGATTCTCTAGAGATACTGCAGCCCCAAACTTCACAACCATATAAAGATAACAAGAGTGATGAGAGTCTCAAAGAGGAGTTTTTTCTTATCCTACAGCCAAAGGTCCACTGATTTACAATTGCTTTCAAGTCCATAATAAGCTTTCCACCCTCCATTTATCCTTTTCTCAATGCTATAGTTCTAGTTAAACTTGTGATGAAGATCGATTCCAAAAAAATTGTATGAAGCCACTTCCTCCAAGTTATTGCCATACACAAAATTAGAGTAAGTGATCTTTTTGGATTTAATTATCACAATCTTTGTTTTGTCAATGTTAACAGTCATACCCATAATATTAGAGCATAAATCCTTCGGGATGTTTAGTTGTTTGTCGAGATTAGAGGGACTCCTCGCCATAAGAACAATATCATCAGCGTAAAGAAGAAGGATGATGACTATACCAATAAGAGTTGGGACGACACAACAATCCTCTAACTTGTTAATGTATATGCCAAAAAAGGTATGGGATAAGAGTCGGGATGACGCAGCTCCATGGAGTGTTCACAAGACTTCCTAAATTTCATTGGTGCTCCTACTTTTCTATGTTCTTAGCCATTATAATCTTCAGAATAACAAAAACAAATTTACGTATGACGTTGTGTTCGGGAATGGGATCATATGAGATCTCACATGTAATACATTATTTTCTAATGCTGCAGTTTCTTAGCAACAGATGTAGCATGCCTTCACGTGACTCCGATTTATGACACACTAACTTTTCACAGCAAGTCCTTGTTACCTGTGTTGCCTTTAATGTGATAAAGGCAAAAAATTATTATTTTCTGTCATGGACCCCCCGCACAATCTCATCAATAAAAGACTCGCCTTCATTTCTTCTGTTACAATGTCAACAGGGGAGGTAGTAGTTTCTACAGTCACGACAATCATTTTTGTTCCATTGCCAAAGAAATATTATTTCCGTAACATTTTTCCTGCTAAAGAATATTTATGCATAGTACAAATATATTTAGAATTTTAAAAAAAAAGTTAATACAGGATATGCCAGCATTGCTACTCATTTACATAACTGGCTAAATCAGAAGGAAAGAAGGAAGAAAAATTGTTGAACCAAAAGATGCAAAAACGGTTTATAGTGTAAATTGTAATGCGTTACCTGCAAGTGACTTGCCACATTTTCCCTTGTAAGGCCTTGAACATTCATCAGTTCGAGTATTCTCTTTGGAACAGCTTCTGCGTCCATTGCTTTCAATTCAGTTATGCCTAAGGAGAACCTTTGACCCAGAATTGAAATTTTTCATGTTTGAATTTACAGCGAAATAATAAACGAAAAAACAGAGGATATGCTGTAAATACTTAATGGAAATGGCAAATGTCCTTACTATCAATCCCTAGCTGGTTTACAGCACAGACAAATTGCTGATGGAGTTCGACAGACCAGACAACTCGTGGCTTTTTCAGGTTAGAGGAATCATCGTTATCCTGCTCACCATCATCTTCCTCTTCCCTGGCTTCCTTCCTTTTCTTTGAATGCTTCCACATGCCATTATTTCCTTCATTTACTGACGATGCATATTCCACATCATCTGATCCTTTTTTATGCCTATCGCTGTCATCTACACTGCCTGAATGCTCCAGTTCCTTTGATTCATTACGTTTTTTCCGAACTACATGTTGCCATATGGTTTTGAGAGCCTCTATGCGTACTGGTTTTAGCAGGTAGTCACATGCCCCGTGTTTGATTCCTTTCATTACTACGCTTGTTTCACCATCTGCTGACATCACTGCGACTCCCAAACACTGGGTTAAATACCATAGCTCCTACTGCAATCATAAGTAAATAAACTATAAGATCTCTACTACTCTGAGAGCAACCTGACATAGAACACTTACTGATGACAGGAAGGTCCATCTCCAGTCCAACATGTTCAAGGAGTTTGAAGCCATCCATGTCAGGCATGTACACATCACTGATAACTAGATCGAAAGCACCCTTCCTCTCTCGAAGCATGGATAATGCCAAAGTTGCTCGAGAACATGTTGTCACTGCAAATCACGAGTAAATCATCACATTATATATAGAGAGAAAGTAACTAGATGCATTTACGATCCAATATAATAAAAGATGTGTTCCCAGGATAATGCTTAGCTTACCTTAAAAATATATAAAAAATATTTATCACATATAATAATTATTATTTATGTTAACTGAATATAAACTATATATAAAAATAAGAGAAGCATTTAAGTATATAGAAAAACAAAGAGATATTAGATTTACATATAAATTTATTATATAGAAAAATAGGTTAGATTTACAAAATTTAAGTATATAGAAAAACAAAGAGATATGAGATTTACATATAAATTTATTATATAGAAAAATAAGTTAGATTTAAAAAAAAATATTATAGAGGAAAATAAAAAGAGATATGTTAAATTTACATATAAATAGAAATAAAAGAACTACTTTATTATATAGAAAAATAAAAAGAGAAATATTAAATTTACATAGAAATAAAAACGATATTTACAAATATTTATATAAAGATGTTAATAATAATCAAAATTGTATTTTTATATATTTATGTAAGTTCTCACTCTAAGTAAGTTATGAGTTTTTAATTCTTTTAAATTAAATTAAATTATAACTAATTTAAATTCATTTAAAATAATTAAAAAAAATTACCTCTACTCTATATATTTTCATATTTATAGATATATTATTCCTTTTTAAATTATAATCTACCTTAAAACCTTTCATGATACAACATAAATGAACATAGAACATAAATTTCATGATACAACATAAATGAACATAGAATCCAACAATGCGGGTATACACCACCATGGTTCCAAATTAAGACAAGGATAAATCAAATAGCTTATTAAACCATGCATAGTAGGCAAGCACAGAAACTAATACCTAGAGAAAACTGGGAACATGGCCATCATGCCACAAGTACGTATCCAAATCCATTCTCTCAATTTCAGAGAGAGAGCTGCACTTTGGATACATTATTAGGATACAGTCTACTAAGATGAGGTTAGGAAAATAATGTTTTAGATTGAACATATTAAAGTGGAACAAAACTGTGAAGAAGGGACCCATTCTCTCAATTTCAAAGAGAGAGCTGCACTTTGGATGCATATATTAGGGCACAGCCAATTATGATGACGTTTGGAAAACAATGTTATAGACTGAAATGCATGCAAGCTACCCAAATGCTTGGTGAGAATCAAAACAGAAACTTGAACATTCTATGTCGCGTCATACTGAAATGTGTTTGAAAAAGATATTTAAAATCTTAAACGAAAATAATACCTTTACCTTCAGTTTCCTAAGCAACCTAGATACGTACTCTTATCTGAAATCTACAATAGTTTATATTATGCCATCTTGGTGAGATAGTAGGAGATAGTCATATGGAAAAAACTCTGGACGGAATAATATTCTGCCATCTTGGAGAGATGTTAACCTGGTCGGAACGAAATCCTCAACAAAAAGATAGTCTTATTTATGACTCATGAGATGTTAACCTGGTGCGTGAGAATTCAATAGGTTGAGTAATAGTAGATTGTCAAAATAATAATTACTTTGCTCCTTCCAAAGAAAAGGCTGAAAAGGAATGCCATGTACTGCGCTGGCCACTACACCCTACAACTAAACTCTTCCACAGCAGCAAAACTCATGCAACCAAATTTGGACTATTTTTTGAAATTAGTAAAGTTTAAGTTCATTAAATGCTCTCCCATGGCTGACAAGTTTTGTCAAACAGGACTTTCAACTTAATGATAAGGGGTAATCCTGTGTCCAAGATGAATTTTTGTTTTAGTTTTTTCATTTCGCGTTTAAGTTGAATATATATAAATATACAATATTACTTAAACCTACATATATAATGTAAAATTATATTATGAAGCAAGAATGCTTCATAATCTAACTTCATTAAATTTGTTTGCATTTTCTTGTAAATACTTTTGAAATCAATCTATTTTGTTCATCAGCGTCTTAGTTTTTCTTAGCATTGGGTGAAAAAGGGATTTTAATTTGCGATAGCATGCCTTGAAAGCTTTCAAAAATGTTTGGAATCGAAAATGTCTCGAAACCAATAAGGTCAGCTTACAATTAAATGAACTGGTAAAACTGATCAAAGACTAGTTCTAAGAAATTTTGTTCCGATCAGATCGCAAACGGCTATTCACATCTTTCTTCTATTGCATATGGAGACACGCTCTCTCAACATGGGTATTGAGATCATTAAGACCTGAAATTCTGTATGATTTCGTAGGCCAGAATGACTAGTTACAATTGCACCAACATTGACAGATGAGTAAGCCTAATATCTTTGAAAACGGTCCATACCTAAGACCAAATGACCAAATTGCTTACAAGACTTGACAAAGGATTATATTAATCCTTGAAATGGTATTCAGTGCATTGATCAAACGGATTGATTTTCAAGTCTACTTTGTCATTCATCCAGTTTCCTTTCCAAAATGAAGCCTTCCCTTTTTGTCAATTTGTTCCATTCTCCCACAGTGAGCTCCTAACGCAAGATATAGATTTACAAGTATTAAAGCAAAACAAAACTTAAAATGTGGCACAGTGTCTTCACTTAGTGATTCTGTGACTTAGTGATTCTGTGACATAGAGCGTGGGTTAGTGGGATATTAAAGAATAGTTCACTAGATAACCCCCTCTCAATATATCTGTTCAATAAAATAAACCCCTATTTTAACTAGATGCCTCTTTTTACACCCCCAATACCTATAAATCTCTTCAGAACACACATCAGCCAATACCTACAATATATTGTTCTTATTTTTCACAATTAAAAAACCCCTTATAAATGAGCATGATAAGATATTGATCAACAGGGTGAAGCTGCATGCTTTTAGGCCATGACCGGCCTCATGGGGCAAAATGATGCCCTAAAGCCGGCATGCCAACCCCTACCTGCGTAAAGGTGGAGGAGAGAAGGAAAGGAATAGGAGGAGGCTCTACAAGCTACAGTTCCAGTCTTGTCCGGCTATAAAGATATACCACATACACGTTTTAATTCTTTTAAAGCATAGTAAATTAGGGTTTGTCAATTGGGTCAAATTCCAGTGGTTGTGGGATGGTAAGTTATCCTCTCAACCCAGTTATTATTTTATAAGTAAGATGTTTAACTCATAATAAGTAACATGTTTAACTCATAATGAGTATATATTATAATGTTATAAGCATTTCATCCGAATTGGGCAATATAAATCTGGGCAAAATGGCATTTTCCTGTTGTTTAAATTGCATTTCTAAATACATAAATAGATTCAGCTTCCTGAAACAACCCTGGGGCACTTGGATTATACAGATTTAACCACTAAAATCTGTAGAGCCAGCAATTTCTCACTGATTCCAAGCAAAATTAGTAAAAAAAAAAAAGCCAAAAAGTAGAATGTTTTAGAATACAGCTAATATTATATCCATTTTGAAGCCTTTTTTTTTAATAGACAGATAAAAATATCTAAGGTTTACCTAAATACCATCATCCAAAATGAGAATTAAAAAGAATAGCAAATTAAAACTAGAAAAATAAAAATAAGGCAAAGAAAATAAATAAGAATGGAGATACAGACCAGCAGTGTACTTACTTATTTCCCTGACTCGCTGGCACCCATCCAATGACCCATCCAATGCATGGAGCAAAACGATTCATTTTCGAGTCTACTTTGTTACTTATACATCCTGTTTCCTCTCCAAAATGAAGCCTTTCCTGTTTGTCAATTTGTTCCATTCTACGACTGAGCTCCGAAGCTCCTTACGCGAGATGTAGATTTTACAAATATCAAAGTAAAACCTAAAACGTCAACTTTTAGGCTCTTCTATTATCATTGCTTGAAAGAAAGTGGAGAGACAGGGAATTGCAAGCATCTCAAGGGAACAGGTGCCCAAGTTCAATTCCAGGTTAGGGCGACCATTAGAAATATGACTTTCTGTCAAATGAAGCCTTTCCTGTTTGTCAATTTGTTCCATTCTACGACTGAGCTCCGAAGCTCCTTACGCGAGATGTAGATTTTACAAATATCAAAGTAAAACCTAAAACGTCAACTTTTAGGCTCTTCTATTATCATTGCTTGAAAGAAAGTGGAGAGAGGGAATTGCAAGCATCTCAAGGGAACAGGTGCCCAAGTTCAATTCCAGGTTAGGGCGACCATTAGAAATATGACTTTCTGTCACATGTGTATGAGAGGCAGTTCCATCACCATGCAAATGAATAACAATAACAACCTTTAATGGATTTTGGTCACTCCATTAACAGTTAAGTGTATTTATGAAAGTTTATTTATTTATAAAAAAAATTATAATTTATTGTAAATATTAGTTTAAGGTATTTTATTTATAAAAAAAATTATAGTTTATTGTAAATATTAGTTTAAGAGATCAGTTTAGGTAATTAATTATTATTAAATATATAATTAGTTTTGAATATCCATTCTCTTAAATAAAATTTACTAATAAATAATATTTATTTATAAAGTTAATAAAGCTTTATTTTTATAAATCTATTCATCTCAAATTAAAAATCCAAATTTATTTAAAAAATTAAATACTAAAATAAATTTATATTAATTCATTTATAATTTCTTATAAATCAATTTGACAGCTTATTAAAATGTTGTTCATATAATAAATATTTATTACTCTTTCTCAACTTCACTTGTTCGATATTAATAATATCCAAATCCCTTTTGGTAAGACCAACAAGTTTAATAATCCTCAAGGAAAACAGTATCCCATTGGCTGGGTTAAAAACGGGCGCTATCTCGAGGGGATCAATTTTATGGTAATGACTGCAATAGTTATAAGGTACAATAAATAGGCTGGTTCATAAAATTTTGGGATTTCCGAAGAAGTTCGAAATGGGGAACGTATAGAATTATACTTAAATTTATACATATCAGTCATAAATTCAAACATGGACAAAATGGTAAATTCAGAAAATATATATTTTTCCATCCGGACGGGTTCAGCAGCTACAGAAGGTTCGGGATCTGCCTGCACCTAGTAAGTATGGTAATTGCCAGCCAAATTATAGGTTAAGTCCGTTGAGCCATGGGTTAATTTAATCTAAGGGCCTGTCATTCTTAGGTAACTGTCCTTCAACATTTGAAAAAATGGACTAAATCGCCGACTTTCAGCATTAAAGATGTGACAAATAGAACAAATAAGTAGTTTTTTCGGTATAAAGAAAGTGAGAAACGAAGAATCGAGTGGAATTTGACTTGTTCTTTCAAGTTTCAACCTTAAATGAAAGAAAGGGAATAAATCACGGGATTTCTAGCATTAAAGACAAGAAAAATGGGACAAATAAATCGTTTTTCAGTATTAAGAAAGAGAAACGAAAAACTAGTAGAATTTACATTGTTCTTATAACCTTTAGAATGAAAGAATGAGAATAAATCACCGGATTTCCAGCATTAAAGATAAGATAAATGGACCAAATAAGTAATTATTTGGTTATTAAGAAAGAGATAAAAGGGAAAACGAGTGGAATTTACCTTCATATTGGCAGGTTTGCAACATTTTCTCCAGAATTTTGAGGCAAGTCGGATCATCGTCGACCACCAGAACTCGAAGACCGGCGGGGAACTGATCCGGGACGCCCTCCATTACAGGACTACTAGCCGAAACGCTGTTGACCGTGTTCGCACTCGAATAACTTTCTTTCTTCGCGAATTCTTGCAAACCCTGCGGGCATTCGAACGCAGGACCTGCTCCCATGGCCGCTTCGAGATCCAAGATGACGGCTACGGATAGGGCCAATAGACCTAGTTAAAAACGGAATCAATGCGGCAGCAAAGCTAAAACTGCTGAAAACTTTGTAGAAGGGCTGATGTTTGCAAGAGAAAAACGGCCGATTAAAGGACGGGGCAAAAGCGAGGAAAAATTGCAGTATTTCTGAAATCCCATTCTCATAATAATAATAATAATAAATAATAATAATAATTTATCTAAGAAATATTACGAAAATTTCACTGGGCCAGAACAGTACGGGATGTATATGAATTTTAGCAGGATTCCGGCCCCGGACTGTGATCTGAAGTATTATTCGACCACGACAGGTCGGTGAGATCGCAGGACCTTCTACGGCTTGACTTCTAGGGCGATTCGAGCTGAATTTAGGAATCGGAGTTCGCAGGATTCGAACCGCAGATCTCTGCTACAAAGAGGGTCGAAGAACGAATCGATCCGGCAGGCAGGTAGGCAGCGCACAATTACGCTGACACACAACGCCAACTAACGCGTGAATGAAATGAATGAACAAACGGACGGTACGGCGTTAACACTCTTCAGCAACACCAGCATCAACATCGGCATAGTCCATCCATCCACTCACCGTTAATTGACGGCGGGCGGATGTCCGTCGTCATGGAGACTCTTAACGAGAAAGAATTCCTAATCCAGGCGGCAAATTTCTCCGTCACCGTCCGCGGGCATGAATCTCTGAATTCCCGTCTCTGATACCGTCAGTGTGCCTGTCAAAATAAAATATCTGCACGCTGCCAGTTCTCCATCAATTGGCGTGACCTCAGAATGTGAACAGCGTGGCCCCTTCTGATTCCCTCGCCACTTCCCTTCGCTTTAACGGGCTTTAAATATATAAATGTATTGGTTGTATACGCATTGTGTATATATCGTTAGGGCGGATACACAGAGTGTATACGTTGTGCAGCTTGCATGTGGAGGAGGTTCGATATTAATTCTGCCAAATCGGCGGGCGGGATCACTGCTTAGCCAACTGTGTATGTGAGTGAAGATTAACACCGAGCAATCTCTTCGTATCCGTTTTGCCACCTGACTAAATAAATCCATCTCACTAAATAAGTGGCAGACTCCTTCCAATCCACGTTGTCAGTTACTAACAACCTCCTTTGTTAACACCAAAAATGACTACGGATCACTAAGCGTAATCCCGGTATTAAATATTACCGTAAGACATGTGTTGACCTGTAAATTATTTTTGGCAAAATATTTTAAAAAATTTCCGCAGTTGTTGACTTTAGAATAACCACCACGGCTTTAAAGCACATCGTGAATTTTAATGAAGGCCATCACGGGAGGGGACATGGGAAAGGCACACTACTGATCGAGGATCAAAAGTCTTAACTAGTTAGTTTGGTTGGGGTGAGATTTGAGGCAACTCGACTTTGGGTTGGGAATATTTTTTCTATGTAGTTTTTTTTCAAATATGGTTGTGTGGGTTACAAGGTTGGAGTAGGTTAATTTGGGAGCAAATAAGTTGTGTGGGGTTATAAGGTTGGAGTAGGTTAATTTGGGAGAAAACAAAAACTCGTTTTTAAGGTAAAAGAATGGGCTTTAATCCTGCTAGATTTTCAGTGGTAGTGTTGGGAATATTTTTTCTATGTAGTTTTTTTCTAAATATGGTTGTGTGGGGTTACAAGGTTGGAGTGGGTTAACTCGAGAGCAAACAAACCCGTTTTTTAGGTAAAAAAATGGGCCTTAATCGAGCCAGATTTTCAAGAGTAGTTTGAGTTTTTCATGGATCAAAGTTCCATGCATTTCAAAACATTATCTCAGGGGTTTTGTCCCATTTTAAACTAACCCAGATGCTAGAATCGATCAAAATTTTGGATTGATCAAAAATTTAAAATAAAATCACCGAAAAAAACCTACTGTAAAGATAACTCAGAGTTAGCACACTCCTTACAAAGTTAAATGAAAAAGTTTAGTTTTTTTATATGTTAAATTTCTAAAGTTATTTATGATTATGAAAAATATTTGGAGTTTGAAAATGTTTCTAGAAGAAGTATTGAATTAAAAACTCAAAAAACTAATAATAAATTATAAATAATGACACATTAATTGATTAAAAAAAATTATATGAAATGAAAAATATAAAATCATTCACAATTACTTAGTCAAGATGGGAAAGCCTTAAAAAATTATAAACAATTCACAATGTTACCTACTCACAATGTGAAAATCTTAATATTAATATATTTTAAATTAATGGATAAACTAAAAATAAAATAGTAAAAAATAAAAAGTATAGTATTCCAACCTATAAGATTTTCAATTAGTAAATTCATTGGTTAAATGTAATATGTATGTTGAATATATGAAGTGGATTTTGAGTCTATTGGAAACATGTTATGCTAACCGGTCAACATGTGAAAGTCTTGGAAAATCATAAACAATTCACAATTTTACCTAATCAAGATGTTAAAGTCTTAGTATTAATATATTTCAAATTAGTAGTTAAACTAAAAATAAAATAGTAAAATGTATAGTGTTCCAACCTATAACACTTTCGATTTGTAAATTCACAATATAATTGACTCAACTCAATTAACATGGCATATAACACTTTCGATTAGTAAATTCACAACATAATTGACTCAACTCAATTAACATAGCATAATTATGAGGAGAAGCCATAAGTAACATATTTGTGAACATGTTTTCTACTTTATTTTAAGTAATTTTAATTACTTGGAGTGGGTAAGTAACATTTTTGTGAACATGTTTTCTATTTTATTTTAAGCAATTTTAATTACTTGGAGTAGGTAAAAATTGTAATGGAGGACACAATGTTTTTACAAAGCTTCTCAAATTTATATAACATAGAAAGCAATTTTAATTATTTGGAGTGGGTAAAAATTGTAATGGAGGACACAAATCTTTTACAAATCTTCCCATATGCCATGAATTTATATAACATAGATAGAGCACATTTACAATGAAAACCCTAATTATTCCTACCACTACATATTGTTCAACACTTTGTTTCATGTTGCAAAAGAGTGGCTAAGGAGAATATATATTGCAAAGGAGGTTGTTGATGTGGCATATCATTATTGAATATCTTGCAGTTTATCACAAATTACACAAATTTTAAGCATTATTTTGGGGTTTTTTTGGTAAGGAACAATCAAGCTTATAAGGGTCTTTGAGCCTCTTTTCGTTATGTTTTGCTTATTTAATAGTGACAATCACCATATGGATGGGATAATAGGTAGCATGGGTAGAGTAAAAAGAAAATCAAGCATCATTTAGTGATTGCAAAGATTAAGTATTATAAGGGATATTATTGTAATAGTGTGGTATGAGTTGCATAATCCCTTAATGTAGCAACATGTTATGTGAGCCCTTGCTTATTCAGATTGAGTTATATGATAGATGTTGAGATTGCAGTGCAATGGCATGATTGCTTGGAGAGAATGTACCCTACTCCAAGCATGGCATTCCATTTTTTGAAGTTGATTACCATTCTAAATTGATTGTGTTCAGGAGAGAAATAGCTTTGCAAAAATGATGATGGAGAGGCACTATGATCTATTTATGTTTTTTTGCATGATATCCTTCGGATTTAAAACTTGTAGGGTTAGACCTCTTTTATGTATAGATAGTAATCTCCACGAGTAATGTGTGTTTGTAGTATGTATGTGTAACACACACACTACGGCAACTAAGATTTTTCGCATTTTTTCTCCTTTTTCTTGAGGGACAGAATACCCGAATTTCTATGGGGCCTAGCGCAGACCCTCCCCTCCCTTATGCTCCCCCATGTGATCGTTGGCTATGACCACAGGCCTTACCAAAAAGGCGCTTCTAGCTTTCGCGATTCGGGGAATCACGATGCAAGCGTTCCCCTGTTCTCTGTCCTTCGAAATGTCGAAACCCGAAAGGGTCTAACAGATCCCTAGCTCCTCCCTTGGGTTGCTTTTCATACAACTAGTCCTATGACCTGGCGTTGTTCCTCTAAATGATTTCGGGGTTTCGCGATTAAGGAAATCGCGATGCAAGCGTTCCTCCTTTCTCTTTAAAATCCCCGGAATCCGAAAGCCCGATATCATCAGGATCTATGGTCCAAATCGTCGACTTGATCAACAGCCCGGATTAAATCCCGACACTCTACCTTTCGGGATTTCTAGCGAGGTCTTCACTCTTATTCCTCTGATGTCCAGAACCTCGGTGGCTTTAGATCTTCGCCACGCGTCCCTACAAATGGGCGGTCCAGATTCTTTCGGGACTCCTCCTCCCTACCACAAGACCCTGTCCAATGACCTAGGGCTCATTCACATAGCGCATCGGGGTTTTGCGTACCAGGATTTCGCGACTGGCGAAGATGAGGGGTCTTGCCCTTGGGTTTCCCGGGTGCCGAAACACCGAAACACCAAAACCTATTCACGTTAAACCATTCGGGGTTTCGCATATCGGGATTTCACGACTGGTGAATACAAGGGAACTTGCCCTTGGGTTTCCCGGGTGCCAAAACGCCGAAACACCAAAACCTATTCACGTTAAACCATTTCGGGGTTTCGCATATCAGGATTTCGTGACTGGCGAATACAAGGGAACTTGCCCTTTAGTTTCCCGGGTGCCAAAACACCAAAACCTATTCACGCTAAACTATTTCGAGGTTTTGCATATCGGGATTTCGCGACTGGCGAATACAAGGGAACTTGCCCTTGGGTTTCCCGAGTGTCGAAACGCCGAAACACCAAAACCTATTCACGCTAAATCATTTCGGGGTTTCGCATATTGGGATTTCGCGACTGGCGAATACAAGGGAACTTGCCCTTGGGTTTCCCGGGTGCCAAAACGCCGAAACACCAAAACCTATTCACGCTAAAACATTTCAGGGTTTCGCATATCAGGATTTCGCAACTGGCGAATACAAGGGAATTTTCCCTTGGGTTTCCTGGGTGCCAAAACGTCGAAACACCAAAACCTGAGAGAACCACTCTCTCTTGTACAAGGTTTCTAGACTCAAATCACATGATCCTTCAGCGGGTTCTTGGGTAATTATCCCTAGGCTCGGTGACCAGACTGAAAAGCCTTCCTAAATCGTCGAGCTATGAACTTTTGTGACAGGGGTGAAGTAAACTCGTGGGTTTACTAAAATGGTAGTCTTTTCAAGGAACTCACTCTGGCTCTGGAATGCGAGGGAACTTCTCGGAAGGAGGTGCCTTCGGGGAATCAAACCAGGGCATAGCGTGAGTCAAGTAAATGGGACAAATCTCTAGGGAATGGACTCATAATCTAAACTTGTTCATTCTATATATATAAACCGATTATGGTCATATAAGTATAAGCATGCATCCACTATTTCCGATCAAAACATCAGGTAAACACTTCTATACAGAAACCATTTATGAGTGTACAAACATGAGCATGTGTTCTAGGATATTCAATTCAAGATACAAGATATAAACACTTATCAGAAAACACCAGGTGTGACACGACTGCTAAGAGGGGTGCTCGTTTCCACCCAACCGTAGGCTCAGTGACTCCAAACGGATTTACCACTAGCCACCCTCGAGCTAGACCACAATGCTTGAGGTTCAATTTTCTACTTCCGGCTCAACGAAAGTCAAGGACGAAGGTTACTCTCCTTCTCCTCTATTCAGAACTCCTTGTGTTTCTGGAGTTTCTCTAGTTCTTCCCCATGATCCTTGTCATGCGCGTTCTCCTCTCTTATCCCCCCCTTACCACACTTCCTCTCTTGCCTTTTCTCTGCAAGATTGCGTGTGGCGCAAATTTCCCCATCTGCGGTCAGGTCTGGGATCTATTACAGATGGGCGGTTCACCCCCATCCCCTCATTAACTCTTGAGGAGCCTCCCCACCTACCAATCTGACAGGAAATCCATTCCGGGGTCAGAGAGTTGCTTTGGTCTTTGAGCAAGTAAAACCAGTATGGTACTGGCTCAGTGGAAGTTAACGCAACCATTCCAGGTCCCTTCCACTACCTCTCATTAGCCATTGTGGTCTCTTTTAGCGCATCCCCCTCTCAGCAGCCATGCAACACATATTCATAACATAATTTACATTCATCAACCTTTTATAAAAAGGTTCGTCAAATCAAACATTCGCGTCTTTGAGTTTGCCATAGTTCTTGGCCAATATAGTTATTTTTACAGACTGGGGGAAACAGGGTGTTACAATTCCCTCCCCCTTAAAGGAACATCGTCCTCGATGTTC